>JAUTXW010002691.1:4617500-4867602 GCA_030620095.1 Kuschelorhynchus macadamiae | reverse complement strand
GTTATGAACTGCATCCAATTTCGAAGCCAAATATTCCTATGCATACTGTTCATGTTGATCATGTCTGGCCATTTACAAATATTAAGTCTGGATTTTCATATATTCTAACTCTTGTCGATTCTTTTACAAAATACATGGTAGCTAAACCAACACGCACTTTAGGTTCTGCGGAGTGCATTCGAAATTTAAGGGAAGTTTTTGGAGGATTTTTAGATATCCTAAGCGAGTGATTTCAGATAATGGTTTGGCTTTTACAAGTAGGCATTTCAGAGATTTTGTTGATAGTAAGCAGATTCAGCACATAAAAACGGCTACTGCGACTCCAAGAGCGAATGGGCAGGTGGAAAGATTTAATCGACACGTTGGATTCTTCAGAACAATGACTGACGACAATGACACAAACTGAGGAGCGATAAAGTACCCGAAATTGTTTGGGGTATTAATAACACTGTTAACGATAGTACTAAGCATAGTCCTTTTGAGCTCCTATTTGGGTACAAAGGCCACCTTCAGGGTAACCTAGAATGTGCATCTTCCTCTGTTGACTTTACAGGGAAAAGGGAAAAAGCTCACTCAAACTTAAAGCGAGTAGCAGAGAAAATGAAAGTTCTTTTCGATCGAAGGAGGAAACCTGCGCAGAAATATAAGAAAGGAGACCTGGTCCTATGGAAAGGTGGAAGTTCTTGTAGTAAAACAGGTGTTAATAATAAGTTGCGTTCAAAGTTTTCTGGTCCGTATATAATTGGAAAAGTGTTTGATAAAGATAGATACAAAATAACAAGTGTAACAGGAATAAGGGGTTACAAAAAGTTTAGTACACTGGTTGCTGTTGACTCTCTTAGACCTTTCCGTAGTTCGATGAAAGATAATACTTCATCAGGTAGTGACTCTGAAAGTAATGTGCAAGATAGAGATGACTTGATCGATTTGTTAGAAAGTTAATGGTTATATTATTTAACATGAGTTAAAGTAAAAGAGTCGGGCAGGACGACTATAAAGGTAACCTGAGTTAAACTAAAAGAGTCGGGCAGGACGACTAAAAAGGTAGCCTGTGATTCTGGAAATTATAAAAGTGCATCGTAGTTCGATATATTGACTGTTGTTGATAGTCGTACAGGGGCGGCTTAAGAATGGACCTGTGCTGAGATAATAGCTGTACAAGGGCGGTTTCAGAATGGACCTGTGTTTGAATAAAGTAAATTACAAGTTGGGCTTTATAAGTCATGATAGAATAACATTAGATCCCTTGTGAAATAGATGTGTTTATATGTATATACTTTAAAAATTGAAAAAAAAAAAAGAAAAATCTCCCTTAAAGTAAGATCAAATCGGCTTCGGAAAAATCATGGTACTGCCTTATTTTTCTTTTGATTACAGGGGTTGCCTGAAGAGTGTTGAGCAAGGCTAAATGGTGCCTGGTTTTCCGAGGGCGGAAAAGAAGTTAGGATGGCCGAATTGTTATTTAGATTTTAAGAAATTAATACTACGTTAGACTTAACAGAATTTTATCTTTAAGTTCCCACAAGTTGAAAGGGTCTGTTTATTAGTTTTTGCCAAGTGGGTTTTGTGACGTGATATCTTCGACGTTGACATGATTCATAGCCAGATTTGTTATGAATAGTTTTTTTTAGATTTATGTGTTTTAGATTAGAGGGGCACGTTAGAATACCGATATATATTGAAAAATAGGATAAGTAGTAAGAAAGCGAACTTCGAACTGTAAACTGGTTAATTATTAAAATAACATTTTTGTCTTTGAGACACGGCGTTTTATTTAATAACGTAAAAATTATCTATTATACCTATTACAGTTCATTTTAGTGATTAGTGACTATTTCACATATTCATAAAATGTCATGTCATAACAAAACATTAACATTATTTGGAGATTCTCTTATCAAGGTTTCAATAGTCCATTCGTAAGATAACCATTTTCAAATCTCGAGGTCCTGAGATCGAATCTTACCAGAAACTAACACCCACCTCGAAAATGGTTGCAGATTATATTAAATTAAAAAGAGTTGGTCAGAAAGTTTTCAGTCTTGATGTAGGGTAATGACGCAGGCAGGTGGAGAACAAGGAATCAAACTAAAGGGGTCACTGTTGAGTGGGATTCTGGCTGACGTGACAGATGACAGATTTTTGATGTTGGATGATAAGGTCAGCATGCTTTATGATTCCTTTGTTACGGAGATGATCTAGAAATGTGCAAAAAAAACATTTAGTTTTATTAAACTGCCCTGAGGATTGACTTCGATTTATGTAAATTTATTTTTTCGAAATCTGTTTTATCGAATCATAACATTCATTAAAGCAAAATATCGTAACCATTGTAAAGATATGTAGGGATTTATGGTTTATATTCTTTAACAAAAAAGTAAGTACATTATACCTTATCACGAACTAGTGAAAACTTGTAAATATTGAACTCAACTGTTTTCGAAATATTTAGGTAGACTTGTATAAGGTTACTAATATGTATATCCTAACTATAACTAATAGAAAAATATCGATTTTGGATTATTGTTCAAACTAAAAAAAAAATATGATATTTAGAACCCAAATGAAACGGTGCTAAAGGTGCTCACTTTAGCCCTTATAAATTCTTACAAAGTCTTTAATAGCCTTTGGTACCCGCCAATCACAACACAGATTGTTTTATGTCCTTTTTTTTGGTTCGTCTATTTCCGCGAAGTATAAACAAGTTTTGATGAATAATCAGTATCGGTAATGGTGAAATACTCGTGGTAGAATACTCGGGTTAGAATGCGGAGTATATGGGTTGGAATCCCCGTTCGGGAATGACTTTTTTTAGGTTATAGGGTTTAGGGATATTTTTAATTTCATAAACATTTCTGAAACATATGTCTGCAGTTTAAGGAAACGTTTCTTGGTGTAAATATATGTTTCTAGAACGTTTCTAAAACCAAAAATTGTTTTAATTAGTTTCTTGTACAAGGTGAGACATAAAATATATGTACATTTAGATGTATAAAGTCAAAATTGGCTGCGTAGCAAATGCCAGCTAATGAAAAATTTTATCTTTATAATGCCTTAGTTAGGGGCTTATCTATAGTAATTCTTGGCACCGGTTCTTCGCCATGCAGTTCCAAGTACAAACGAAATTATACAAGTTCAGAATAAATAAAGAATTGCCACTTTACTCTATAAAGGCTTAAACTATTGTAACATGTGTTACTATATAGGGATATTGTGACACGCAAAGTTCAAAAAATGTCTCAAAGACGTTGCCGCATTTCTACATTTTTATTTATTACTTAAAATAAACAGGCTTATTGCTGCAATGGATTGATTGCTCGTATTTGTTTAATTATATTAAGAGAATTGTTTGTATGGCATTTCTTGAATGAAAAATTGACAGTACAGGATGATAAAAAGAAAACACTATAAAATATAAGCCAACATATTTTTCTCTAACTCATCTTCAATCCTAAACACTTTCAAATCTAAAAAAAAGGTTCTCTCTACCTAGACTTTGTCGTTACTTCGAAAAAAAATCAATTTAGGTATAGGATATGCTACATCAAATATTCTAGTTTTTTTTCTAGAACTCAAAATTGTAATTTTAACAGGAATTTCTAGTTTATATGCTTTAAAATATTTCAATTTTATCACGAACTACCGGAAAATATACTAGTAAATAGATATTACTTCGCTTATGTTTTTCTATTTCAAATTTTTTTTTTCAGGAACGCTAATGCATTTTGTACATTTTGCTTAGAAGTTATAGGAAAAGATAATATGGTTTCTCATTGCAAGTTAGAAAGTCATACTGCTAGCGAATTATCTATATCTGATACTCTAGGTTCTGAGCTGGAGGAATCAGAAATTGCTGTTAGTGCAGCTGATGAAGTCATTAGAAACAAAAGTGAACCTGAGAAAGGACAAGGTAGGTTTTAAATATTTGTATTAATTAATTTATACAATTGAGGTGATCGTCGATGTGTACATTTTATGTTTTTTTTTAGTGAGAAATTGTTCATTTTTGTATAAGTATTATTTAAGTTTCTATTATAATAGCGAAAAAAGATCGGTTAACGGTTTTTAGCAGTAAGGCTGAACAAACCATGATTTTTCAGATTAAAATATTATTTAGCTTTTCTATATTAGATATTTTTGCTTCACATAGATTCTGTATTATAATAAACTTCTTAATAAATAATACATAAATTATATTATCATTCACATGTCACAACCCACCGCCCACTATGCTGATATCATTAAACGTCCACGTTGTGTTTTGGTTTTCAAAAATAGAAAACTCTGTGAAAAAAAGCCGTTACATTTCATTGGATAACCAACAAATAACTATTAACTTGTCAGTTCAATTTAGTTATTATAAAATAAAACAAGGTTTAATACATTTAAAAAACGATCAATTGTGCATCTTATTTAAGGTCTCGCATTCAATGGATAAAATGTCTAGGTCAGCTAATCTACCTTGAGCCATTCTGGATCGAAAATAACTTTTTAATTCATTTTAGCTTTCGAAACGAACGTTCTCCACTTGCTACTGTTACAGGCAGAGTCAACAATATTCTTAAAGATATAGCAATATTTTGAAAATTATCTGCCAGGTAATTCTTCTGAAAAAAATTAATTGTGTACTATATATAGCGTCAAGTAAATATTTTAATTTAATCAATTCATTGCACAAGTTCACAGGTTCAATGTAATGTGTTAAATGTATAAACAGATTCTGGCAGAAGAAAGCCAAATATTTTTTGGGACTGCTCAGTTATAAAAGTCGTTCCTCTCCCGATTTTATACAAATATCTAAAATGTAATTGAAAAAATCAACTTAATTTTTTTAGTTGATCTTGTATTTGTTCATCCCTCACTTGTATTGAATAATTTGGATTTTTTTCTAATTCTAAGTGAGTGAAATGCTGTGAATACTGGATCTATTTCTAAATCTTTTGGGATTTCTTTAGCAGAACTTAAGAAAATCCAGTTTTTCTATATTCTGTTAAAACATGTCATATCTCGTATAAACATACCACACAAGTGCCATTAATTGGGTAGTGGGAGATTAATTATCATGAATAATAGTGGGTACTTGGGTACCTCGTATTTGCTTGCACAACTAACTAATTTTTTGCATTTATATGCTGTATCTGCTTTAAGAATGTCAAGCGTTACTTATTCTTGTTAAATACATTTAAATTATTGTCCCTAAGGAAACAAGTTAGAAGCGGTCAAGACCCATTAACTCTAGGTTGCCTCGAGCAATCTTGATCTATCCCAACTCAGTGTGAGCGATCTACGTCACTCGGCGACCGGCTTGCTTTAGCACGGCATTGTTCATATCTCTTCTGTGTACGGTACCAAGATATCAACCGAAAACACACTATGTGGACACCTTATGTATATTATAAGTATTTTTCTTCTATTTTATTTTAACTATAGGTATACTATGTGCAGTAAACACAGTTATTTAACTGTACAAACATCTTTTTTAATAATGAGAAATAAATCAGCACACAATTTATGCTTTAACGATAACAAATTAAAAATTCAGTTAATAATTTTTTAAATTTTTTATACAGCTTTTCGTGGGGGTCCACTTCAGAATGGCTTGTTTTTTACCTTTTTTTCCTTCGCCAGTTCATTTAAATATCTCATTCTTAAAAATAACCTTTCTCTTAAGAACACACTTGCGGCATCTAGGTTTATGTTGTTGTGCCTATTTGTAATTATTTTCAATAGTGTTTTCGATTATTTTGGTCCCCTTCCTTATTAATTTCTTATTAATATTAATTATTCATTAATTAGCACTAAAATGTCTTAAAACTTTCACTTGAGGAAGTAAAAAATACTCTGAAAAACATAACTCGCAACTATTGCACCGAAAGCGTCAAGCTGAATAAGCAATAAACTGGCCGCCTTGTCAGATCGGGTCGCCAGTCGACGTCACGACCTCCGCCCCACGCGAATTACATGCCAACTACCTCCAATGTAGCGACATACTTCCAGGAGTGCTGAATAAACAGATTTTACCTATGTATATAATCGAAATCCTAAACTGTATCATTATTATAGTTAAGACCTTAGTTAAGTTAACATATCTGTAACGTTCTCGAAATAAATTGTTTTTTAAAAACATAATTTTCGGTCGCTGTCATTTAATTGGCGCAGTTGGTAGAATCGTGTTTCGGTGCCGGACAAAAATCGCCGTTATCGATCTGTTTTTACAGTTAGAATACGAAGAATCGAAGATTCCAAAGTAATAAATCTTCAAAATTGGGAAGCAGGACTGTCAAAGGAACAAGCATCGTCCAAGGTTCTACATCCCGAAAGCCAGTGACCAATTGAGAGAACAACTAGAACTAAGTTCCTGGAATACACACATCGATTCCATTAAGATAAGAAACAACGAATCTCAACAGCTGGGAATGGATATCCTGATAGTTGGATTATTGTAAGAAACTTTGATTTTTCCATTTTCCACTAATTTCATTTTTTTTCTAAGCGATATAAGAATAATTTATTAGGTTTTATTTATAAGTATCCTTTTAATATTTATATATAGTACGTTAATCATATCTTTCTATATATAGTGAAACTTTAATTTTAATGTCAGTTGAAGAACTAATACAATCTTTGGCTAATTTGTCTACCTCTGAATCAAATACTAGCAACATGAGAACCAAAGATATTGGGTTACTCCGGTACCAAGCTGATAATATTCCTCCATTTGATGGCAATCCTAGGCAACTAAATAGATTTTTAACTGCTTGTGGACACTTTTTAAGTAATTTTCAAGATACAACTAATCTTAATAATAATAAAATTAAGAGATCGTGCTGCCGATCTGATTTGTTCTAATGCCGATTTAAAAACTTGGTCTGAAATAAAACATGCACTTATCTTAGCTTTCTCAGATCAAAGAAGTATAGACTGTTTAAATCAAGACTTAATTTCTTTAAAAAGTCAAAAAAATGAAACTCCAGTGCAATTTGGTATGAGAGTTCAAGATGTTTATTATTTTCTAAATTAAATACTACAGTCACAGATGAAACCGAAAGAAAAATTAAAATACAACATTACGAAGATTTTGCACTAAAAACATTTATTAACGGATTGCCCTATCAATTATGTACCCAATGTATCCAATTTAAACCATCCGAGATTTATGCCTAATTCTCAATTTACACCACGAACCACCTTTGCCCCTAACCCTTTCAGATTTACGTCACCGCCAAATTTTACTCCTAGGCCGGCTTTCAATAATTTTACGAGGCCAAATCTCCCAAATTTTAATGTTAATAATAGACCTCAATTTCCAATAAGGCCCCCAAATTTTAATCAGAGCCGAGCAAGCTCGATAGTTCGCCGTAATCAAATTGAACCAATGGATACCAGTTCAGGCAATACGGTTTTAAACCAAACTCCAAAACCAAGATATACAGTGCAAGAACTTTTTGCCCAACAAATAAATTCTAATAACGGAAATCCTAGTTTTGTTAACCCCGAAACCGATAATAACCCATATTCCGAAAGTTGCAATTACCAATATGATTACGATACATTTTATAATAATCAAACTAATAATTATTACGAAAACATTGATGCTGACAATCCATATCCAATGTCAGCGGACGGAAACGACACACATAATTACAATTATGTGGACACTGCTTATTCAAATAATGATCAACAAAATATTCAAGAAGTACAGTTCGACAATCTGCCGACGTAATTTATTTAAATAACATTAACTCGGATTTGCCCTACATTTTTATTCCTGACCTAAACGCTTATTTTCTAATCGACACAGGCAGTTCAAGAAGTTTAATGAATCCGACACTTGCTTATACTTATTTTAGGAATCGCATTACTAATGAGGTATTTAATATACAAACAGCTCATGCAATGACATACCATAATGAGGTTGCCAATATTCCTATTTTTAATATTTTTAATGTTAAAGGAAATCAGAAATTCTATTTGTTTAAATTTTCAAAGAAATTTGAAACTAAATGACTAAATAGACTTAAAAAACTGTAAACTTTCAACACAAAATGCTATTATTTATCAAACTGAGAATAAAAATTATATTGAAAATAGTAAACATGATTTTCAGAATTTTTCTATAATCATTCCTCCGAGGGTACAATAAATTGTAAAAATTCCTGTCACCACAGAAAGTGGTTTAGGAATATTAAATTATAAAAATTTTGGTAAAAACGTAGAAATGCCTAAAGCCCTTGTTAACATCAGTAATTTTTATGCGATAACAACAATTACAAATGCCAATGAAAACCCTGTCAAAATTGAGATGAATGAACCATTCGAAATAGAAATTCTAAATACTCTCGAACTTAAATTTTGCGAAAAAATGGAAACGGATGAAATCTCGTCATCAGATCAAGTAATTTACAAAATATTCGTTTAGACCACTGCAATAAAGAGGAAAAAGCTAGTGTCAGGAATCTTTGTTTCGAGTTTCGACACCTATTCTATTGCGACAAAATTCCACTAACTTTTACAAATCAAGTTCAACACAAAATTAACTTAACAAATGACACCCCTATTTTTACAAAAACATATCGCTACCCTGAAGTACACAAAAAAGAGGTAAAAGAACAAATTTCAAAAATGTTAGATCAAGGAATCATTCAAAATTCGGTCTCCCCTTGGTCCAGTCCCATCTGGATTGTCCCTAAAAAGATGGATGCTTCTGGAAAGCAAAAATGGAGGGTAGTTTTAGATTATAGAAAAATCAATGAAAGGTCAATTGGAGATCGTTACTGTCTTCCTAATATCACTGATATTCTTGATAAGTTAGGTCGCAGTCAATATTTCACTACTTTAGACTTGGCAAATGGATTCAATCAAATCGAGATGGATCCTAATGATGTTCAAAAGACTGCTTTCTCAACAGAGTTTGGTCACTATGAGTTCCGCAGGATGCCCTTCGGGTTAAAAAATGCCCCGTCTACATTCCAACGGCTTATGGACAATATCCTTCGAGGGTTGCAGAACGAAGTCTGTGTGGTTTATCTCGATGATATAATAATTTTTAGCACGTCTTTAGAGGAACACATAATCCGACTTCGGCAAGTTTTCTCACGCCTTCGTGAATCTAACCTTAAGGTCCAATTAGATAAATGCGAATTTCTTAGAAAAGAAGTCCAATATCTTGGTCATGTCGTCACATCAGAAGGTGTCAAACCGAACCCAGATAAAATTTCTGCAATTCAAAAATTCCCAATTCCGAAAAATCCCAAGGAAATAAAATCCTTCTTAGGACTTCTAGGTTATTACAGGCGCTTCATAAAAGACTTCGCTAAGATCACAAAACCTGTGACTTCGTGTTTAAAAAAAGATTCAAAAGTTCTTCATACCCCTAATTCGTCAAATCATTTGAACATTGTAAGCATTTGCTTACCAACGCCCCAATACTCCAGTACCCTGATTTCGATAAGCCATTTATCTTGACAACTGATGCAAGCAATTATGCAATAGCAGCCGTTTTATCACAGGGAAATATTCCTCACGACAAACTAGTAGCCTATGCAAGCAGAACTCTAAACGATAGTGAATGCAAATATTCTACAATTAAAAAAGAACTGTTAGCCATCGTCTGGGCATGCAAATATTTTCGCGCTTATCTGTTTGGAAAAAGGTTTAAAATCTATAGCGATCACAGGCCACTCGTCTGGCTTTTTAGTCTTAAAGAACCCAACAGCAAATTAGTCAGATGGCGACTTAGGTTAGAAGAATTCGATTACGAAATAATCTATAAGAAAGGATCTCAAAATACTAATGCTGACGCCTTATCCCGAATACAGATAAACGCAATTGAAAATGAGAGTATCATCAACAATCCCGGAAATGTAAACAACGATATATTTAGCTTTTTGCGCGATCTAGCAGAAAATCCCTTTCAGGGCGAAGATCCCCAACCTTCTACTAGTACACAAAATCCCGATATCTCTAATTCAAGCACCCAATGTCCTAAAATTAATGTCATACAAGACATTCAAATACAACCTCCTACAACAAAAATTCCTGAAGATAGTCTGGCAACACCGCATTCTTGTAGTGACCCAGATGTTCTGAATGACGGTATAACAATACTTGACGATATTATAAACAATAAACCTAGTCAAATTATAATAACAAAAAATCCGTTTAATAAGCTCGAAGTAACTCACGAAAAATTAGAACACATCAAAATACTAAAAGTAAAAATACCAAAATCAAATGTCTCCCTAATAATAGACTTGCTAAAAAACTACACTACGGAAAATAAAACTTGCTATATTTATTTTTATGATGATTCTATGTACATAGACTTTAATAATGTTTATTTGAAAAACTTCCACGGATCGGGCCTTAAATTAATAAAATGCACTAAACTAGTGAATTCTGTTCAAGAAACGGACGAACGAATTATGTTAATAAAATATCAACATGAGGGCAAATGTAATCACCGAGGTATTAATGAAACAGAACATCTTAAAAGAAATTATTATTGGCCTTCATGAAAATCGACGTAAGTAAATACATTAATGACTGTGAAATCTGCCAAACCGCAAAATACTCTAGGAAAAACCCGAACATACCCCTTGTATTAACTGAAACCGTAGGGAAACCATTTCAGCTTATACACATAGATATATTTAAATTCGACGGTCAAGACTTTTTGACAGTTATCGATGCTTTCACAAAATTAGGTCAAGCCATCCCCATCCAAGGGAAAACTGCGATTGAAATTTCCAACGCCCTAATCCAGTATTTCAGATTTTATGGAATTCCAGGTGAAATTACCATGGACAATGGCACTGAGTTTAAAAATGACACAGTTAAAGAACTCTTAAAAGCTCATAAAATAAATATTCATTTTACGACCCCTCTCCACCATCAATCGAACTCCCCCGTTGAAAGGCTTCATTCAACACTTATTGAACATTTAAGAATTCTCAGGCAAAAACACCCTTCCGAAAATATAATTCTTCTTATGAATTACGCCATCATTGCCTACAATAATTCCATCCATTGTCACACAATTCACCCCCTTTGGAACTAACCTTTGGGCACACAAATTCCAGAGACCCGTGTAATTTAACCGAATTAGCCTTTTACAACGAATATGTTGCAACACACAAAGATAAAGTTAACATTTTATACGAGAAGGTTGTCGAAAAAATTGGTGATAATAAAAAGAAAATATTAGGAAAACATAATACCTCAGGCCCCGAACAATATCAATTTAAGGTTGGTCAAATAGTCTATAAAACAAATAAAAAACGGAACAAAAAAGATAATAAATTTAAAGGTCCCTACGAAATCACGGAACTTATGATCCATAACAAAGTTAAAATAAAGAATAAATCTAACAATAAAATCGAAACAATTCATACAAAAGAATTGAAAATTCCTGTTGTTACAGGCTCCTCATCACCGTCCAAGCAGAAATAGACAGTCCCAAACTCCATAATATGAACGAAAACCCAGGACTCCTTACCTTAAAAATCGGTAATGCTAAAAAAATATTGCTGACTATTGGTCATTTGTACAAATTTTCGATGTAAGTGACATTATCCGAGAATTCTCATCAATGCAAGAACATTTTTACAACTAAAACGTTCTATCGAAAATGTATCCTCTAATCAGCCTGACTTTTCTAACTCCTTTCATCTTATAATGTCCCTTAAAGATAAAATAGAAATTCAAATAAAACAAATTAACCCTTCATATATGACCCGCAGTAAAAGAGGTCTTATTAATGGCTTAGGTACGATCGTAAAAACCCTTACAGGAAATCTCGATCAAAATGACGCTGAGAAATATGATAAGGCTATTCTAACCCTCTCTAACAGCCAAAACAAAATGAAACCACTATTAACAGAACAAATCACGATTGTCGAGAAGTCATCTCATATTTTTGAAAACCTAAGTAAAAATTTATCACATAACCAAGAAATTTTAGAAAAACATATCAAACAAGCTAACATGGTCATTAAAGAAATTCAAATAAATAATACCAACTCTTATGGATATTTCTCAAGTCAAATGCTTATGTCTCAAATCATAAATGCCTTTCAGAATATTTATGACATATTAGGAAATATTGAAATTGCCATTACCTTCTCTAAGCTAAACATATTTCATAGCTCGATAATAAACCCAAAAGATCTTCTAAATGAAATTAATCTTATAAGTCCACATTTAACTATAGGTAAATTGCCATTTCAAGTTACATTAGAAAATATTTTAAATTTTGAAAAGGTAATAGAAATCAAAAGTTATTCTAAAGAGAATCAAGTAGTTTTTATTGTAGAGATACCTATCGTTGAACTTGAAAATTATGTATTATATCGCTTATACCCTCTTCCTGTTCCTATTAACGCAAAATTCCAAATTATCATCCCCCAAAGCAAATACCTACTCCTCAATGAACAAAGTTACATGCTTCTTGAGACCAGATGTCAAGAAATTACACCTAGTAACTTCATCTGCAAAGAAAACAGTCCTCTGAATAACAATCAGGACTCTCCATGGGAAGTACAACTGTTATTATATTCTAATCACCCCTCTAATTGCCAATTGTTACCAACAGAAGTTAAATCACTAAAAATTCACAAAATAGAACGAGAGGAATGGATGTTAATATCACCAGAAGAGACCGTTGCGATTCAACAATGTGGCCCCAACAAAGAAAATATCCCAGTGAAAGGAACATATGTGCTGGAGCTTAACCCCAGCTGTACTAACCAAATTCAGAACCATATAATCAGAAGCTACCACGACAGCAGAGCCAAATTTCATTACATACAGCTCCCTAAGTTAACCTTTGAAGCCAATGTCAATCCTAACTACATCGACCTCCAACCATTCAAACTAGACTCCATACATTTGGATGAGCTAAGAAATATCCCGAGCCTAATTGCTCAGCATCAACACGAATTAGAAAACGAAGCAATTAGACCCATCGACTTGCATAGTGTTAGCATATGGACTATATTATTATATATTGTGATTTTTAGCTTCGCGAGTTTCTATATTTACACAAAGTTCTTCAAGGCACCTAAGATAATATCGACCACAACCGACACACTTGAGGCCAACCAGGGACAGGTTGTCATCTAGTTCGCCTTCATCCCGAGGCTCACCTCTACGAAGGGAGGAATTACATGCCAACTACCTCCAATGTAGCGACATACTTCTAGGAGTGCTGAATAAACAGATTTTACCTATATATATAATCGAAATCCTAAACTTTATCATTATTATAGTTAAGACCTTAGTTAAGTTAACATATCTGTAATGTTCTCGAAATAAATTGTTTTTTAAAAACATAATTTTCGTTCGCTGTCATTTAATTCGCGTGTCCCCTCGCCCGAAAGCTTCTCATGGAGGTAACCTATAGACTTAACGGACCTTGAGAAACGGTATATCATCGTTTATGGTAAAAAAAAACAAACATGCTTTCCAATTTTATGACTTTGATTAGTCGTTTACCTATTTTTAAGAATAATGGTTTCGTTTTTTTTTTTACGGCCAAAATACACACGATACCCTATGAAAAATTGTAGATGTACAGTTCAGGTAGATTTTGTGTGTAAATAATTATCAAATTTTGTTTTTTTTAATTTTCATTATTCTTAAATTGTGCTTGTTAGATCCTGCTTCAGAGACCTTCAAACGCCCCCTTTGAAATAGCGATGAAGCGGTCGCTTCACCACTTCACGCTTGCGCCCGCGCCGGCCCTGAAAATTCATATTTTTCGTAAAATTGTAGATACAAATTTGAAAAAATTCACACTGATAAGAAATATCACTTTTAAATCCAAGATTCGTACCACCCAGGGGAGATTGGGAAAGGGGAGCAAAACTCAACGTTGATTTGGAACTTCACTAATTGTACGAAAATATCGCCTGCGTTATTAGTCTAACGGGTACCAGTGCCGGGGCGTCTACAATAAATATTACTGTTTGCCTCGTTATTCATCAGATCATTTGAGTTCAACTGCTAAGCGCTCCAGCGTATTAAGTAGTACAATTCTGCCTGTGGATTTGCCGGAATCGTGTGCCTACGATAAAAAGTTGGTGTATGGCCGAAGGGGTAATCAGAAGAGAAAAGAAGTAATGGCAATAGAACTAGCCCAGGAATTCAGATAACTCCGTTAGTCTGCTCTCAACTTGAACGATTTTCAACCTACATCTTATAACTTCAAACTTTGATACATGCATCTTAGAAGAGATGGAGAGTAAAAATTCTTGAAAAACTAACTAGAAAAGTTCTCACACAATCATACGGACAGTTCAATTAAGGATTAAATGAGGTATAAAATACTCGAGTTTTGCAAGAATATTTATTCTCCATAATTTTGGTTCCGTCACTTTGTTGCCATTTTAAAATGACTAATTCTAATGGCCTCACAATTTTGGCGGCGATTAATTAAGGCTGAAAAGACCATTTAAAATATGTGCTACTCAACCCCCCTTTTCCAAGATTTGTTTTTTTTTTAATGAATCTCATGTGCCATCTGTAATCTAGTTACCATGTTACCAAAGGATAACCTGGACTGAGTGCGTTACTTTTGTTTAAAAGAAAAACTATTGCAAATAAGTCAGTTTCAGTATCAAAATATGAAACAATGAAATGTTTTGTAACAAAATAGATTTTGCGTTTTAGGCTTTAGCTAGTCTGGTCCATATATTTTTTTTTCAATAAATGAGTATTGCTATTTTACTTAAATGATTTAAATTTTATAATTTTTAGATTCTAAATGTACTAATAAGGACCTTCCAGTTAGGGATTTTTCTAGATTTGCAGAATACTTATTGAAATGCCTAGGCCATACGACATGTTACATATGCGGCGTGACAAGCCCATCATTAACAAATCATTACACGTCACAGCAACACAATATAAATTTTCTTAAATGGTTGGAAGATAACACGCACATTAGAGCTCTTTTTGGCATTGAAGCTGCAGAAGAAATACTTTGTATCCCCTGTCGATGTATATTTCATAATTCTAAACTTGCTACAAGTCATTATATGAGTGACGAACATAAAAGGTAAGTTTTTGCCTCTTCATAGTTGTTTTAAGCAAATGTTATGTAATAATATAACGATACATTTCCTTGATAGAATATATAGCTATTTCTTTTGATTAATTCTTTGATACGTTACAAAATCTTAAACAACTTACTAAGATTGAGAGAGCTTCATATCTAACTTAGCAGGTCCGAAGGCGGTTTTTGAGTCAGTTGCGCTGTCACACAACGAATATATGTTATACGTTGTTTGATATAATTTATTTTGGTTTTCAGTACTATTTTATATATAAAAAAATGTGTGCCTAATATACTACTCTTTTGGCTAACTTTTCTTTGTAAAAATGTTTCAGTAAGTGTACCTTTTCAAACAGAAGGAGTGTATATAATTTCTTGCTCCCGTGCACATGTGCAAAGTGACTTTTGACTTCCATAGAATCCAATACATTAAACTCTAGCCTTGCTAAAACCGGATAGGTTGAGAGACAAAATGAATAGTTAGAACTAGTTCCTAAATTTATATATTTCCAACAATACCTCCTCTCATATCCGTAGTAAGATCTTATGATTTAATATGTTTATCGGTTGCATTAATACATTCTGTTTTGCAGTAACTTAATCACGTTTTGCAAAAAGTGTCTGATGCACGTTCAGCCTGCCAATCATACACATGCTAATCAAGAAATAATTGAGGGACCACCAAAAAAATGTTCAAGTAAGTTTTTTTTCAGACATACAAAGAAGCTAGTCTAATGTAATTTATAGGCCCCTGCACGTTGGTAATTTTAATCAAATTAACACCAAAAAAAAAATAAAAACTAGATAAAACAATAAAGTTTTTTTTTCAAAGAGTACATAATTATTATAATTAGCAAAGCACCATCTAAAAAAAAATATTGTATAAGACCAGAATCCAATGATTTAGTTTAATACACATGCCATGTTTTTTGATTTTCTATAAAAATGTAGTCCTTCAATTAATCAAGACATAAAGAGCCTGTATAACCTGCTAGAATTCAACTTTACGAGTAAGTCTTAATAATATGTTTTATTATCACTCTATGTAAAAAGATGTTCTATATTGACGCCTTTAAAAAGTAAATACATTTTTCGAAAGCTCGGCTAAGAAAAGAGTTATCTCTCTTTTAATCAAAGACCGCTACTATATATTAAGGATTGTATTATCTAAATATTTGGTCAAGCAAAAATACCTTTTTCATACTATATATACAGGGTGTCCGTTTTAAATGATCCCACTATTGTTATCTCAGATACGGTAAGTGTTACGAGGTCGGTTAAATTAGAGAAAGGTTGCAATTTTTAATGCCCGTTCAAGATTTTTTTTCGTGTTGCCAAATTCCTGATAGTTTCTGAGATTCAGGGCGATTTGTAAAAAACACCTAAATTAATTTCGTTGAATATTTCAAAAACTATTGATTTTTGAGGCACAGTTTAAATTTAAAAACTTCATAAGTTTTTCCGCTCTACAACTTTCATTTCTGACGTTTCATTTTCGAGCCATAACTATCGACATAATTTTTTAACTACGATCCTAAATTTTGTATTTCATATTTTAGAAGAACTTTTAATTCCCTTTAACATTATATACAACTCAATATGATTCCCGACGTTTCGGTACAAGAATAGACATCATCAGATTTTTTTTAAATACGGACCTATTTGCTTTTATATGGGTAAAATATGGCATTTCTTGTAGCAAAATATCTTTTTGTTTCTTTCTTAAAACAAAATGTGCAATACACTAAATATGTAAATGTTTATTAATACATAATACATTTTTATATAATTTTTTTATTTTATTTAATATGCTTGTTGTTTTTTTTTAAATTCGGCATTTATTGAAACAAAGAACGAGCATATTATTTTTTTATTTAACTGCTCATTTGAACTTAAATACGTAATAACACTAACAATCAACAACACAAGACACATATTCAAATAAAATAAAAAGCCAAAACAGGTTAAATTACAGTATTTAACCTGTTTTTCATTTCATTATTTCTTAAGGACGATCAAAACACAAAACATTTTTTATTACCTTCGTTTGAATATTTTCCAGCAATCTTGGCGAAATTTTATTACAAGCCAGTCGATGTCTCAGATCATCAACATTTAGAGAACTAGTTAGGTACACTTGGTCTTTAACGTATGCCCAAATAGAAAAGTCCAAGGGTCTGAAGTTGAGGGACCGAAGCGGCCTCCTAATGGAACCGTTATTACCGATTCGGCAAAAAGTTATTTAAAAATCTGGTACATCGGCGATCACGATGTTCCGGGGCACCATCTTGCTGAAACCATTATTGCAAAACCTGCTTTCGTCAGACGACAATATTTTCTTACATATGTTTGTGTCTCTGTGAATCTCAAATGGTCTACTTTTCCTCATCGATACAGTGCAAATTTTTTTCTTATGTTTTCGCTACTTTTTTTTCCTCCTCAATTTCACGTAATGATTTCTTACTAGTCCTAAAAATGTTGATGATCTGAAACGTAAGATTCAAGTGTAATAAAATTTCACCAAAAATGCTGCAAGATATAAAAAATGCAAGATTCTGCTTAAGAAATAATGCATAATGGTGAACATTTTCAACATTTATAATAATATTACAATAATAATGTAATATGTGTTTTCGGATGTTGATGAGGCGTGTATTATGAAAGTAAGATTATTTTGATTGTCGTTCAAAGTAACGTGCCTGTTTTGAAGTGAAGAACGTTCCGTACTGTTCTAATAAAATAACGTTACAAAATTACGTTTCGCTTGGAACGACCAACCCCAAGTAGCACTTTTAGTCATGAATTGTCAGAAGTATTTTCATTGAAGTAACCGGAACTTGATGTCGCCACATTCTGTTTAAGCTGAGACTACGTAGTCATTACCAAAATGGGGAAGAATCTTAGGGTAACTATTTCGTGAATAACATGTAACTGTGACTTTGACTATTAAGTAGATAGTACGTAATTGTGTAATTCCATTTAAGTAGCCGAATAGTAATAATTCACCCTATTCGTCACTTCCTTATTTCTGTCTTTTTTTTTTTTTTTATTTTTTATTTTATTTTACAAAATTGACGGGTAACCCCTATTTAAATGGGGGCACCCATTTATTGGTAGTTTTTCCGAAGATATGACTAAATTAATCTACTTTTATATTGACAACCTCTGTCAGCGTTAGTTGTAAATGTGTTAATGTTTTACTTTAATAATCTATACGAACTATGCAGTGCAAACTTACTTTTTCATTTAGATTTTTAACAAATAACAATGTTTGTGCAAGCGATTAATTAGAGTTGTCTGCCAAGTGACTTTAGTAATGTAATATGTACTGAAGAAGGCCTACAAAATAAAGTTTCTTTTATGCTAATCTGAGAGAGCTTCTACTTCAAATTGAGGTGCTGATTGAAGTAAAACATACACTAAGACCTGAAACAATATTGTCTTTTACAGCAAAATAAAACCAAAATATAATAATGTGCAATATTTAATAACTTTTCTTGGGGTAAACTTAAATTTAAGACAATTACGGTCTTAGTCATTTACAAATTCATCACAAACACTTTATAATTACAAGCAAAAATATATATATATATATATATATATATATATATATATATATA
The DNA here is from genome assembly GCA_030620095.1 of Kuschelorhynchus macadamiae. Classification (NCBI taxonomy): domain Eukaryota; kingdom Metazoa; phylum Arthropoda; class Insecta; order Coleoptera; family Curculionidae; genus Kuschelorhynchus; species Kuschelorhynchus macadamiae. The sequence continues at coordinate 4,848,927 of JAUTXW010002691.1, read as the reverse complement.
TATATATATATATATATATATATATATATATATATATAGACAGGGTGGTGCAACCAAGATGGAGTGGACGATTGTGGGCAAACCGAGAGGAATTTGAAAAAACATTTTTGGGATATGATTGATAGTCAAGTACGCTGTGTTTTAAAATTATACCCATTATACAGGGTGGTCTGAAAAGTTTGTGGTGAACCAAACTTGTGTTTTTTTAAATGGGACACCCGGTATATTATTATTTTAGTTGATTCTCCTATTCGTTACGATCATTTTGATATGAGGTTTGTTGGGTCTAAAATTTATACCAAGGGAATGGGACGAGGTTAAAGTGGAAAAAAGGGTTATACTCCGGCCATTTTTTGAAAACAATTGAAGCAGGTATGGAGAAACCAAATATTCTATAAAATGTATTGTATCTAGGATTACAATAATCGCTTGTAAGTCGTTCAAAATTATTCACTGTTATACAGGGTGGTCAAGTTTTGCAAATTTACCTTGGATTGAATTTTTTTAAATGGAACACCCCATATATTTTACTGTCATATTAAAGATAACATCGCCAGCTTTCAAAAAATATCCTATTTGATATCTTTCTAACCAACAGTTTTTTAGTAAATTAACCGTGAAACCAAAATTTACTCATTCTAACAGAAACGGTATTATTTACGTTGCTTAAATTGACTACCTATAATATAAGGAGGCCATGATATAATCATAAATGAAAAGAAAGATTGACATTCTTGTCAAAACCGCAAAGTGTCAGAGAATTGGCATCAATTACCATTGTTTTTTGACGATAAGTCGAGAAATTGTTAAGTAACAATGAGTTTGAGTACTCCAGAGTTGATAAACATGAGTTTTATGTTGGGCGAGTGTCAAAAAAACCCTTTACTAGCAAGCAGGGTTTATGCGGTACGATATCCCGATGCCGAAAAAAAACCAAGACCTGAAGCTTTTGCAAGTTTATTAGAGAGGTTTCAAGAAACAGGCAATGTTGCTTTTAAGAAACGTAAAGTAATTAATAAACCAGTTACCAATGAAGATAATGCTTTGACAGTGTTATTAACAGTGCAAGAAAATCCACACACAAGTACCAGGGAAATTGAGAGAGCTACTGATATTGAACGCACTAGTATTAAACGGATTCAGAAACAACATAAATATCATGCCTACCACATTGAATTACACCAAGAACTGTATGATCGCGATTACGTCCAACGACAAGAGTTTTCAATTTGGTTTTTAAATACAATTTGGGATAATCCAGGTTTTGTAGATAGGGTGCTGTTTTCAGATGAAGCAACTTTTAAAAGCAACGGCTTGGTTAACAAACATAATATGCACTATTAGTCAACCGAAAATCCACATTGGATTCGTCAGGTGGACCATCAAAATAAATGGTCAATTAATGTTTGGGGAGGTATAATTGGCTCTCATGTTATAGGACCATATTTCTTTGAAGAGCATTTAACGGGAGAAGTCTATTTAAATTTTTTGAGAAATGAGTTGCCCGTATTGCTCGAAGACTTACCTTTAATGTTAAGAAATTTCTCATGGTTCCAACATGATGGAGCACCCCGCATTACCATAGGCATTTTCTCAATAATTGGAAAGGAGAGCATTGGATTGGGCGAGGTGGACTAGTTAAGTGGCCTGCGAGGTCACCCGATTTAACGCTACTAGATTTCTTTTTATGGGGACATGTTAAAGAAGAAGTTTATAAAGAGGTTCCAACCACAGTGGAAGATATGAAGTTGAGAATAATAAGCAGTTTTCGCAACATTTCAGACCTGACTTTGAGAAAAGTGAAACTTTCATTTATGGATAGACTCGAAATGTGCCTTCAGCAAAACGGTGGTTTAGTTGAACATCTTTTATAATTTTAATTACATTGTTTTTGTTGATTTATATTAAATTTATTTTTTTTGTAAAAAAAGATCTGTTATTAATACTGTCAAAGCATTATCTTCATTGGTAACTGGTTTATTAATTACTTTACGTTTTTTTGAAAGCAACATTTCCTGTTTCTTGAAATCTCTATGATAAACTTGCAAAAGCTTCTATCTTGTTTTTATTTCGGCATCGCATCATCAAAGAACAATATTTATTTATTTACTGATGACAATATTCTGACACTTTGCTGTTTTGACAGGACTGTCAATCTTTTGTTCAATTTATGATGATATCATGGCCTCCTAATATTAAATTGTCAATTTTAACAACGTGAATTCAGAGTAATTCGTGTTAAAATGAAGAAATTTTGATTTCACAGCTAATTTACTGAAAAACTGTTGGTCAGAAAGGTATCAAATATGGTATTTTCTGAAAGCTAGTAATGTTTTCTTTAAGATGAAAGTAAAATATACAGGGTGTTCTATTTAAAAAAAAATCAATCCAAGGTAAATTTGCAAAACTTGACCACCCTGTATAACAGTGAATAATTTTGAACGACTTACAAGCGGTTATTGTAGTCCTAGATACAATACATTTTATAGAATATTTGGTTTTTCCATACCTGCTTCAATTGTTTTCAAAAAATGGCCGGAGTATAACCCTTTTTTCCACTTTAACCTCGTCCCATTCCCTTGGTATAAATTTTAGACCCAACTAACCTTATATCAAAATGATCGCAACGAATAGGAGAATCAACTAAAATAATAATATACCGGGTATCCCATTTAAAAAAACACAAGTTTGGTTCACCACGAACTTTTCAGACCACCCTGTATAATGGGTATAATTTTAAAACACAGCGTTCTTGACTATCAATGATATCCCAATTTTTTTTTTTCAAATTCTTCTCCGTTTGCCCACAATCGTCCACCCCATCTTGGTTGCACCACCCAGTATATAGTGTGATTCGCTTTTCATAAGTTTATTTGGTGCTATGTATGGATTTAAATTCTGACACAACGTCGATAATGCTCATTGGCGTGGGAACCTAGCTGGAAAAAAAGTGTCGAATTTTTGAAAAAAAAGCGATTTTTTTATGGAAATTTGATTTTATATTCTTATGAAGCTTTATAAAGAACCTTTCTATACTTTTTTTTTAAATATCTTTTGAAATTTTTGGTTCCGGAGATGCGAACTTTCAAAAAATGTATCTTTGTTAATAATGTATTATCCATAAAATTATCACCTAATGTATTAGAGCAATTTTCTTACCCAAATTCAATAAATATGGTAAAAATAAACAAAAAATGTAAAATAATGTTTTTTAATAAAGGCGAAATGATTTATACAACATTTATATAAAAAACAGTATTTTTTTAAAAGTCATTGATATATTTTGTTGAAATTTGGTATAGAGAAGTTCTTGACTATGCTGAACAAGAATTTAAGATCAACATTTCCATAAAAAAATCGCTAATATTTTGTTCAATAATTTGACCCTTTTTTCCACCTAGGTTCGCACACCAATGAGGGATGTCAGAGTTTAGCGTCTTAAAACAATCAGATTTTAAATCTATACATTGCACCAGAATTTAGAACTAATCTGGTAAATAATTCCTGAGATACTGGGATGTACTTATGAATAGTGAATCACAGGATTGGGCGTTCTGTCAAAATTAATTAAAAGTAGTTCTAGGAGGAAATATCTTCTATTAGGTAGAATCTTAACTGGCAATCATAACCCCCCTATGAAAAAAGGTAAATCCGCCCTTGGAGCAAAGACACGTAGATTGCTTAAAATTATACTGCAATATTGGGTTTGGACGCGTCAACCGTTGGCCTATAAGACGCTAATTTTATGTTATTTTTAGAGTCTTCATACCCAATGGATTCTCTAAGTATATTAGCCGCAAATTTAAAATTGCTATGTACACCCGTTTATTGTGAAATATGCCTGAAAGATGTCTCGAATAACATGTATCACTACTCCGAGAAAAACCACATTTTAGTGGTCAGGGCTTGGCTGAACCTTGGAATGCATGATTTACAGGTAATTACCACAGTTTTCGAAAAGTTTAGTACAAGCACAGCTTACCTTCAGCTAAATCACTCTCGACAAAACCAAAAGTTCGCTCCATGCGTACTGAATTTACCAGTTCAGCATCCAGGCTCTAGTGTTTAGGTTCGTTTTAGCATAACGTTGGAGCTAGTGCTCGGCAATGTTCATCGATGATTTTGAAAGCTGGAGAGCTCGTAACAAAAAACTGGCCCGTTTATTATGGGACAATACCTTATCTCAGAACTTGTAAGAGATAGCAAAAAATGTTAAATACAGAAGTTTTTTGGACTCATTTGGGCTTTTAAAATATCATATTTTATATATGGGTATTTAATTGTTTGTGATTAAGTATCAACTTTCTTATTTTAAATGAATCACCCTGTATATTATAGCATTTTTGAATTCCTACAAAAAATATTTTATGTATAATATTCCGTATCTAAGTCTGACCGTTTTTGACTTTCAATTTTATGTCAAAAATGACGTTTGCAAGTCTAAATATAACTATCAGTTTTTTCTGTTGAAAGCCTATATTATTTAATTGATAGTAAATATATACAGGGTGATAAAAAACTAACTCCAATAGATAGTAAATATTTAACTGAAAAAGTCGTTAAAAATATTTTTTTTCTAAATGGAAACCCCTCTTTTAAATTTATCTTATTTAGCATTGAAAATATGGGTAACTTTGTATAAGATTGTCTATTCCAAAAATGTAGTTTTCGAGATATTTGCAATTAAACATTTTTCTTTTGTAAAAATGCCATACCTACGGCTTTTAAGTATTGTTATTAGTTGGCTATGAGGCCAGGTGTGGCGAAAAAAATACAAACAAAAATGTCTTGATGTTTGACAATTAACATACTTATTATTGATACTTATCATGCTCGGGCCATTAAGTTATTAACACGAAGATTATATACATTTGTTTTGTTTATTATTTGTAGGGAATGTAACAAGGTTTATTAAGAAAATCCCGGACATTATTTGCTGATAGATATACAGATAAACAGAAACAGTCACGTAACAGTGTTATACGAATAATGGAATCTTTAAAAAATTTGGGCAACATTAAGGCACTACCTCTTTGACATTTTTACAATAGAAAAATATTTAATTGCCAATATTTTGAAATCTACAAACTTTTGAAATAGACAATCTTATCCAAAGTAACTCTTATTTTTAATGCTAAATAAGATAATATTATTAAAATAGGGGATTTTCATTTGAAAACAAAAGACGATTTTTTCAAATAAATTTTTAATGCCAATTTTTGGTCACCCTGTATTTATTTATTATAAAAATGTCAACACGAACACTGAAGTATGTCTATTTCCACAAGGAAACCAACCCCATTTAAATAATAAAAACTTTCAACAGGAGAAAATGATAGTTGTTACATTTAGACCTGAAAATATCATTTTTGACATAAAATTTAAAAATAGGATAATACAAAAAACTTTTGTGTTTAATATTTTTGCTACCAGTTACAGGTCCTGGGATAAGGTATTGTCTCATAATAAACGGATCACCCGGTACATGAGTCAGCACACACTCCCAAGGTCAAGTAGTGGGCGTGCGCCCTATATCCGCTCTTTGAGCGACTGCTGACTGCGTCTGTTCCATTGGACTGAGGTCTTGCGGCTTTTTCTTTAATTAAATATAATAATTAAGTATAGTATACAAATTTTCAGCCATTACAAAACGCTTGTACTGACATCATTATCTATACAACTTATGGGACGTGCTGATTTGCACGTTCCACAGCTATACGGTGTGACCATTTACTGTGTTTTTTTTTTGTACTATAAATAAGTTTAACGCCAATTTTCAACTATTACGAAACACTTGTAGTGGTGCATGAAATACTTCAAAGCGCGCCAGGTGTCCCACTACCTGACTTTGCGAGTGGGTGCTGACTCATGTATATCCTTAATATTACATTATATTGAAATATAAGCCATTACAAAACACTTGCAGTTTTTGGCACGAGTTCCTGTTTAGTTCTTAGTTTAAGTAGTTGTAATAAGAGGTTGTATGGGAAAAATTATGAAATTGAAAAGTGTTTATGAATGTTCATTTTTCTAAATTATTTCTATAGGGGACAAAATATCGAAAAAATCTAATAAACTTTTGATTTTAATTGGTAGCACATTTGCTTCATGGGATGGAAAACAGAATAGTACAGTGGGAGCCATGGAACTGTTTGTCCCATTTCCTCAGCCGTCACAAACATACTTTTTTTTATACAGATTGTATTTGAAACTTCTAAAAGATCACTTTTTATAACTTTTCATTTCTTCAAAATATATGTCATTCGCCGATATGTAATTTTGAATCTCCAATTTCATATTATTTAAGCCTGGAGCCGTATGTAATTGGTAACTGTGAAAGTTCGCATTGTCCATTACTTTCTCGCTTCTCTGAGGAATGTTACCTAAAAAGGAAATTCTTGAACCATTCTTCAAAAAGTTCTGCTGTTGTATCTTCATGGTAGTCCACGCACGTCTTTAATATTCTTTTCAGAAAGGCGTTTGCTTTACACCTACCGCAAGAATGATTCATACATGTCAAACCAAGTTTCATCGAGGTTATTGGACCATTTGTAGAACGGTATTTTCTTATCGATGTTGTATATCCAAAACTCCATTTTTGTAATCGCTGGGATTCCATACATATTTGCTTTTTGTCAATTGTGCGATATCTGAAGCCTGTTTTAGGCAAAACTTTCCAAAGGCTAGTGATGCTAGAGCTTATTTGAGTTTCATGATTAGTGAGCCGTTGCTTCAGATTTGCTAATGTAGGTACACGTTGCTTTTCGTAAATGGTTTAAACTTTTTGCCTTATCAAGCCCCTGTCGCCTTCGTCAAAACATTTGCTGGAACATATTCACGCTTCTTTCTTGATGTGTTGTGATTTCACACGATTCTTTCCACTGTTGCCAGAAGGGTCTTAGCCAAATCACATGTTTTACTCGCAGCAGCACTAGCGTTAAATTATATTATATTATAAAACTATAAACAATTTTTACAATTTCCTTAGCTTCGACAGATAAACGCTTTTCCTTCACCAGAACACTAGAAAAAGCACCATCTGTGTTTTTCCACGGACTCCACATAATGCTGTTTTATAACTATAATACTTCGTAAAATGATATCGCAATAGACTGAACAATTCTTGTTAGAAGTAAAGACTGACATTCAATTTTTCAAAAATGTATCTAAAATACCTGCTATAGGTAGACATTGAAAACATTTAAAATTATATTTTTACGTCTACATTAGAAGAAATTCTAGATCTTTTTATATCTAAAACTTATTGCAGTCCGACCCTCTCAGCTATTTTTGTTTGTTGAATCATTGAGTCAGAATATTTTTTCCTGACCTTTACTATACTGTTGTGGAAAGTATGTTTAAAACTGCGTTTTTGCCTCTTTGTCGAAATTTTTTAGCTTTGGATTTTTTATTCTATGGTGTTCCTTTAGCTTTTGGAAAAAATATTAAGGGAATATTTATTAAGTTCACAGGGATGTATTTTATTTTACATTGCCTACCACCTTCAAACAAATATTCATATCAATTTTTAAATATGTTCAAATTATTTTTTGTGTTTAGAATGACAAACAAAAATGTTTATTGGGTTTTTCGCAACTGAATAAAAATATCTAACTTTAAATTGATTGAAACCATTGCAGTTGCGAAAAAGCCAAAAAAGATTTTTGTTTGTCATTCATATTCATGTTTACTTTTTGCAGGTTGTTGTTGATCCCTCATTAATATTCTGCGAGGCTTGCAATCTTATTTTAGGCAACGTCAAATTAGCACAAGCACATTATCAGCTACCGCTTCATCTTAGGTAAGTATACATTTTTTACTTCTGAATATAAAAAAGAAAGATTAAAGATAATTAGAATAGTTATATGAGACGTTTTTATTATGACAAAAGTGTTTTTGAATTGGAATACATATTTTAATAGTCAGCGATTGCTTCTTATTCTTTATAAATGAGGCAAACTACCATGTTTGATATTTGGAAACGTTAATGATTAATTGATAATTTTCTTGAATATTCTAGTTATCTTCGTTTTTTTTGTACATAATTCTTTAACTCGTTTGTTGAGATAATAGAGCATCTTTTGAATTATCAATTTAATTTAATTTGATTTATATGAACAGTTCTTTCCCAAGTTTGGACACTTGAGAGAAAGATGATAGCTATGGCTAGAGTAAGTACGAGCCCTGTGTCAGTTGGCCCAATCCCCCAGAACATGATATTTGTGAATGTATTTCAGGGCAAATTAAAATTTTATTTAAAATATAATATTTTTGACTGACGTGGCTATTTTTAAAGAGTTTATTTCGAAATTATCTTCTTTGTAAAATGATTTATGATTTGTGTTTGGGAAAATACATGATGGAGACAACCTAAGTTGTCTGGTCGGTTTATCTGCTTCAGTAAAATCCAGGTGGGCTTTGTAAAAACAAATCATAACATTTGACATTGCTAAAAAGCCGATTTTGACGTTTTAATTAACTAAAAATGGCTCGTGGTAAAGTTGTTTCTGACGAACTAAGAAAAGTGATTCACTTGTATTTAAAATGCCAAAATGTCTCCCACTTCGCTGACCGTGTTAATAAATCCAGATGTATAGTTCATAATATTATTAAACTGTACAAAACCACTGGAACTGTGAGTCAAAAACCGAGAACTGGAGGTCATCCGCATTATTCCAATACCAACTTAAGAGCTTTAAAAAGAATTATCAAGCAAAGCCGGCGTGCTAATTATAACGAATTGAACATTTTATGCAATCAGGCAACGGGAAAAAAATTTCAAACGCAACTTGTCACAGAGCTGCCAAAAGGCTGGGCCTTAAAACTTACATAGTAAACTTAAATTATTTTTGTTTTTGTTTATTTTTAGTTCAAAATTTTAAAGTCAAAAGAGAAGCCTTTACTGACGAAGATTCCAAAAAAAAATAGACTAGCGTGGGCATAGGAACACAAAATATAGTCTCCGAATCGAAGAACTCCATTATTTGGAGTGATGAAGCCAGATTTGAAGTATGCGTTGGTGATAGTAGAAGTCGTGTCATAAGAACTAAAGAAGTGTTTCAGAATACCTGTATTAAAAGAAAATTAAGTTTCCACCTTCTGTTATGATTTGGGGATCCATGTCAGCTAGTGGAGTGGGAAACTTACACTTTGTGGAAAATAATGTTGACAAGTACATCACAGTGCTTCAAAATAACTTAACACCTAAAATTTAACAAATACGTTTAAATAATATCGAATGTATCTTCCAACATGATGGTGCCTTGTCATACGGCTAAAAAAGTAAAACATTGGATGTTAGAAAACAAAATGTCACTTTTAAAATGGACGTCCAGTAGCCCAGATCTGTCACAAATTTGATCTGTGGCAAATCGTGAAGAAAAAGCTTCGATCAATTCCCGCAAGAACCAACAAGAATTACGAACCCGTCTCTAAGAAATTTGGAACAGTCGAAAAGGCGATGTAACGCAGTTGTAATTTTCCTTTATTTGGTTTTTGGTTTCGTTGATTTTTTTTTAAATTGTAAGGTATTCTTTCTCTGTTACAAAAAATGTAGTATTTTAGTCTCAGATTGAATAAACATATCACATGTTATCAGGAATATCTTAGTTTTTAATACGTTTTTCGTTAATATGGCAAATTCCTTTAAAAAATCATAGTTTTGATAGTTGAGCCAACTTCACTGAGACAGGGCTGGTAGTTCAAATTGAAAACGATACCCCCATTCACTAAATGTGCGAGAAGCTCAATTACTAAAGCACAGGCAATAATTCTGCCGTGGCTGTAATCAGCCGGAATTCGTTATTATGAAATTCTCCGATTGTCTATGAAGTGTGTGTTATGCACTACACTTTCTAACTTAGCATCCAGTAAAATCCTAGTCTTGTGGATAAAACCTGCCCTCAGATAATTTCTATAATACGATATTTTTCTCTCATTAAATAAACTTCAGAATTCCCCCCAGGGGCGCACAGACTACATGGGCCCTGATGCTAACAGATTTTTTGCTGTTTCATTGGTGAAAATATATTAATTTTAAGTACATTTTTGGGAACTTTTGGAGACTCGCATTAGAACATAATAATAGTGACATTTTGAGTCAAACTTTTTGGTTTCTGTCACTGCCTGCTGAATGATGTCATTAATAATTATTACCCTTCATGGTGTGGATTTACCCTCAATCTTGTAAATATTCACAGCCTCAAGTCTTGTCGGGGTGCCACTTTTTAATTTATGATTTCCAGATGCAATTTCTAGTCTAGTTGCCATGGTACTTAAAACTCTTAGTTCGTCAAAATTATTTGTTCAGTTGTTAAACATGTCATCTTAAACCTATAACGGTCAAGTTAAATCTGGTCTAAATTTAAACCTCTTTAGTGAATACGGGTGTTAATGTTTTATTAATATTTGTTTTAGCAGAATTACCCCATTTTGGCACAGGATCAAAAGTCTTAAACTTGAAATAACATAAAAATTATTTTAGATGAAAAACACTGGATAAGAGTTGTTACATAATAAATATTATTAACTACGAATAACTAATCACGATTAATACTCAGTAATAAAAAGACAAGAATGTCTTATTTACTGGCAACATTTGCAGTAACAGTGTATGGTTTCAATATGGTGCGTGTCTGAATCCAAAAATGACAAAAAGTAATTAACCACGAGAAATTTAGTCAATCACGGGCCATTGGCGTATTCTTACTAATGCTTTATACCCATCCGAAAAATGGCATGCTTTGCTAATCCCTCTCTGCCAAATTCTGTTATAGTTATCAATTGATCAGTCAATATACTTACTTCCGATACATCATCAACACAGCTGATTCCTCTCGTATATGTTTCTTACTATTTACCTTACCTTAGCCAATATTTATACATGCTCTTCTAGCTTTTTTATTCGTAGTTTAGTTACGGCCTCATGTCGCATTGGTCTGGAAGCCCCCGAAACCAAGCACCACGATATTTTGGCAGTATAATTTAGTTGTATTTGTTGGTTGCGATATTCATTGCTTTTTAGTGAAATTGTCTGTTTAACCTCATCTGATCTTTACGAAATTTTCTTATAAACGTTCGATGTATTGAAGTAGACATAGAAAAACAATAAAAACCTATAGGTATAGTCTGTTTCACAAAACAAGGCTTAAATTATAACTTAATTTTTGGCTCATTAATATTTCTATGCGTGGGGTGTCCCAAAAAAAAAACATAAAGAACAAAAATAAATATATTAATGGAATTGCTTGAATATTTTTTAATTGTTCTTAAATTTCGAGGTAGTGAACTAATGGTCTAAAATTCCTTTGGTAAGATCCTAGAATTGTTCGTTTTCATTTTTCTTCTTTTGAAGCAGAAATTCAGAAAGTAGTAGCTCCTTAACATGGAGTTGCGTTTAAAAGTTACTATAACTCTTTTGTCTAAATAAGATACATTTTGTAATTACATTTTTTAAAAATTAAACAATTTTAAGAAATTTAGGTACTTAGCTATTTAAAATGAGTTACATGTAATATTTTGGCAAAGATTTTTTTTTTCAAAAAAAAACGTGAGTAACTTGCGCACAGAGGTTGATATTATACGGAAACCTGGCAGTAAATCAGAAGTATAAAAAATTAGCTAAACTTCTTAGTTTTCCAATAGTATTATCTACGAAAAATCAGCAAAATATCGGATACAATTTGAAATTTATATTTTAAGTGTATATTTAATTTAAAATATTTCCGCAAAATCTATTACATATTAACATTGTATGGGTTAATGTGTATTATTTAGTATAATAATAATTTGATACAATCTACTTATGTGTCCAGGATCATGATATTTACACGATAAATAAAACGCAAAAAATCTTTAGCTAGCCACAATAGGTGAAAATAAACAGATAGAATTTGACGTTTGGATGCTTTAAAGCACTTGATTAAAAAATTATACAAATCTAAAGCCTACCTTTCAATAGCCGCAAACCGTAAATAATAACTCACCAAGGAACTAAATAGTATTTTTAGTTCATTGAGACCCCCTTATGCTATTTTATTTCATGATTCTATTTTTTTCACACTTTTCATAAAAAGATATTTTATGCATGGAAATTAATGAAATCTTGCATACTTTATATTTAAAAACATACAATTTTTGCTTTACTAGTCAAACAACCTGGGGGTTGACACAATCATAATTTTATAGAAGAAACTTTCAAAACAAAATCTATATTCAACTGACTTTATTCTTTCCACAACTTTCGAGAAGATACACAAACCTAATAACATGTAACAAAAGCAAACTAATCATCGTTTAAGTTCTTCCTTGTAAAAGGGCCATTTATTGCGTTATTATATTGGTCACGCAATTGAAGGTATTGATACAAAAATAGATGAATTATTCTTGTGGTATCAGTACACACCTACTTTTTAGTATCAGTACATACCTTTTTTTAGTATCAGCCTATTTTGGTCAAGATTAGGTATACAACGGGAGAAAAGTCGGGTCAATTTATAAATGCCATTTTTTTTTTAATATTTATTATTTAGCATAAAAATGCAGCTCCTATAGCAAACACCACACTGTTACTACAGGTAGCCCCTGAAGAGTTCAAAGTTGTAAAAAAATAAATGTCAAAAAATTATTTTATCAATTTGTCATCAAGATGTTTGATAGAAAGTCTTCAGTCAGCACTGTTATAATGCCATAAAAAAATACGATCATTTTATAAAGGTTACAAGGCGTTTTCAACAACACAATTTAATAAAACATTAATTATTTCAATTTTCGCTTGTGAACTATAAGGAGGTTAAACATTTTTAACCCCCCCTCCCCATTATCTACGACCCTGGGTGAAACATGACCGCGCGACTGTTCAAGTTGCCTATACCTTGACGTACGTGCAAATATTCATTTTACATCCTCATTTTGTATAAATATTTATTATTTGATACAATTACTAAATGTATCAAATTAATAGTAGTAGATTCTTTATCCACCTGTGATGCATTTTATATTTTGTTTTTAAGGGAATAATTTACATTTACATTTAAATAATAAATATTTTAAGGTGAGATATGAAATTTTAAGTTATTTTCCGTTTTAGGAATCAACAAAGCTATTGTAGTACATGCGTCTTTAGAGCCGTACCTTTCGTGATGAATCAACATTATCTTACTTGGGAACATAAATGTAACTATGACAACTTGTGTAAGATTCAAACCGGTAATATGGCAGGAAGTCCTATTAGCAAAGGTATACATAATATTTTAAGAATAGCACCACAATATAGGAAGAGTAAAGTGGAACGTGATGTACATATTTCAGACCATATGCATTTAAAGGCTAAGATAATGTTATCTTGAAATTAAGAGGACGTAGAATGCCTTGTAAATGAGGACCTACCTGCTAGAAGTGTCTCTGAGGTCACAAACATGGACGTTGGAGTGGGCGAGCGAGGCGGGTATTAAGCCGCCGGGTCTTTTGGTAGGGGGTAATATGGTAAAATGACGGTAACAAATCAGAATTGCTTATCGCACCCTTATTGCTTATTGCACCCTCGCATGCTAGAACTACTTGTGTATACTTCCACAAAAACTATTTTTATTTACTAATGTTTTGCATGGGTCTGCGTAAGACAAAATTTGAAATTTCTCTGTGTCACATCACTGAAAAATCAATTATTTTGCCTGCATTTGCCATAACTTTATAACTAGGTCAGATTGGAAAAATCTGTTTTAGACTTCAAAAAATCACACTGGCGAGGTCTAATTTCTAGGATTACTAATTTTCTTTGGTTTTGGAATAATATTTTCGAGAAGTATCTTGAAATTTCTAATATGTCATCTTATTTTTCTTTCAATTTTTAGTCCATTTGTCCTCCCTACTAAGGGCGGCCGGGAAGGTTTTCTCAGAAACTATGAAAGCTACGGCTTCGCGAAAAAAAAATTTATAACTAAAGTGGGCAAGAGAAATTGCTGGAAAATATTTTCAAAGTAGTAAAATTTCAGCAAGATGGCGTACCTGTAATGGTAAATATAAAACACTTTTTTTGCAAAAATACCCAACATGAGATAACATTTTGATAACAGCAACAAAATCTGCGGCAGTTTTGTTTAAGGCGTTTTGTCATATTTCCAATAATAAAGGTGGGGGAAGGTGATAAATCAACTTTCAAAGCGCTCTGTCTCCTACATCTTTTATTTAATGTTATCCAAGTGGGTACTTGTTTGAAAGAGCATTTAAAGCTCTTTTAACTACTGTCATTTTTGGCTCTCGATAGTTCTTGGTACACTAACTAGAGGGCGTTGTTTAAACAAAAGTCAATTTTTAGAGATTTTCTCGAAAAAAATCAAATGGAACGATATGCTTTTAACAGTGTGATTTTAAAGAGGAAAAAATTGTATAAATTCTGGCGAAAACCGCGTTTATATATCTTTATTCATTTTTTAGTTATTTCCTATGAAGCATTCATAAAAGTGGTAAATCCTAAAAGCTAATTCCTAATTTTAAAAATAGCTTATTCTGTATGAAAGTAAATCATTATTTGTATTAATGTTAATGTTCACAGACATAACGTTAATAACTAAGAATATTATTAGTTACGTGTCAAAGTTAAAATATTGCAAGTAGGCTGGGTAAAAACAAAAAAGGCAAATTCAACGTGTTGGCTGGCGCGTTACTCAATTTAAAAATGGCCGTATATCAAACTTCAAATAAGCAACAATGCATATTTATTGTTAGAGCTTATTTAGCATTTGCGAGTATGTTATCATAATTTTCTTAAACTGACTTGGTAAAAATGTCTTATTCCATTGAAGAAGCTTATGACATGTTAGCCGTATACTTCCAAAATTTCGAAAATGCGAATATAGCCGCGCGGGTATGTGCAGCTAAATATCCTGATAGAAGACATTTCAGTAAAAGAGTATTTATGCGTTTAGCTAAAAATTTGCGCGAATTTGGTCAAGTGAATCCGATTTCAGTGCCTAGAAGAAATCGTGCAATTAGAAATGAGGATAACATTATCAACATTCTTGCTTACGTTGAAATTAATCCACATTTAAGCACCAGAGTAATTTCGTTGGACTTGGAAATTAGTAAGGCGACGGTACATTGAATTTTGTTAGACAATAAATTACATCCATATCACGTTACTCTGCACCAAGCTCTGACAGAAGGAGATTTTGATTCAAGATTAGATCACTGCTACTGGCTAAGATCTATGATTGTCGAGAATCCCTATCTCTTGTCCCGCATATTATGGACGGATGAAGCAACCTTCACGAACACTGGAGGGGTCAATTTACATAATATGCACTATTGGTCATCAGTTGACCCTCACTGGATGCGTGAAGTCGACAATCAAAATCGATGGAGTGTAAACGTTTGGTGTGGCATACTGGATGGCCACATAATTGGCCCATTTTTTTTAATGGTCGCTTAAACGGCGAAGTTTATCTAAACTTTTTAACAAATGAGTTGCCTGCACTATTGGAAGATGTTCGTTTAGAAATCAGAAGACAAATGTGGTTTCAACATGATGGTTGTCCGGCACACTTCTCCAGGGCAGTTCGTAATTTTTTGGACGAATATTATCGAAACGGCTGGAGAGGACGAGGCAGTTTGTTTTCATGGCCTGCTAGATCCCCGGACCTCTCTGTGCTTGATTTTTATTTGTGGGGAAGAATAAAAGACATTATGTTTGAAACGCGCCCTACTACGCCAGAAAATATGATTGAAAGAATTCGAAATGCTATAGCTAGCATTTCGAGAGCTGAAATTGAAGTCGCCGTTGCTAGCACGCGGCAAAGACTTTGTTGATCGTTGTATTGAAATAATGGAAAACCATTTGAACATTTGTAAAGACATTTTTGTTAATTGTAATTTTTTAAGATTTGTGTGTTATCGTTATTGTTCTTTTATGTTGTTAGTGATTTACTTAATGGGTTTTCGGTTTTGTTATTGTTATAGCCATTGGCTTTTAAACACGCTTCAAATTTTTGATTATAAATAAATGTATCAAGCCTGGATAAAGTGTGAGGTAAAGCCAACACTATTGTTAGAAGGATTATTTGCTTTCAAGTTGTAATAAAGAATACTTTGTCACAAAATAATAACATTTAATTATGATTAAAAGCTAATATTTTTTTTAACAGTGGAAACCAGGTTATTTTCAATTAACTAAAAAATAAATAAATATATTAAAACGCGTGTTCGCCAGAATTTAGGCAATTTTTTCCTCTTGAAAATCACACTGTTAAAAGCATGCCGTTCCATTTGATTTTTTCGAGAAAATCTCTAAAAATTGTTTACACAACGCCCTCTAGTTAGTGTACCAAGAACTATCGAGCGCCAAAAATGACAATAGTTAAAAGAGCTTTAAATGCTCTTGCAAACATGTACCCACTTAGATAACATTTAGATTGGTCGATTATTGTCTTCCATACATACTTCCATAGCATTAATGATTCGTCCCTTTTATTCAAATCACCTTGTTTTTTAATTGTTATGGCTTCTCGTATTATTCTGGTCTTATAATGTTCTATATTGGCAATCTCCCTACAGCCATCGAAATTTATTGTGTGGCCGGTTTCCTGATTATGTAGGAATAGAGCTGATGAGGTGGTTTATTTCTTTCTGATGCTGAGTTTATGCTCTTCTACTCTCTTCAGCGTACATCTTTTCACAGTCTAGGCACGGAATGCTGTATACTCTGTGGTTTTCCAGTTTTGATTTTGGTTCTTTTGGGTTTCCAAGTAGTTTAGCTATAGTTGTTTGTAGCTTGTGTATTATTTGTATGTTGTGTTTCCTAAGAATTCTTCCGAATCTGTCTGTTGTGCCTTTTACATATGGTAAGACTACTTGTTGCTTTCCCGGTTCATAATTTTTGTCGTTAGTTGTTCGGGAACCCTGTGCATTAATAGCTTTCTCTATGGTGCGATTTGTGTAGCCATTTTTCTTTAAAGCACTAGATATTATATTAAGTTCGTTTTGTCTCGTCTGTGTTTCAGTTAATAACACGGATCTGAATATTAGGATATTGGCCACAGCTTGAATTTGTGCTGGGTTATGATGTGATTTTGCATTTAAATATCTGTGTATGTGTTGGTTTTCTATACACGGTGTATTCGAAACGTCCGTTATGCAATTTTGTGACCAAAACATCTAAAAATGGAAGTTTATTGTTTTCCTCTAACTCTAGAGTAAATTGTATTCTGGGGTGGACTGAATTTTTCGAGCTCTGTGTGACATGTTCCCGTAGAATAAATATCTCATCTGCATTACGAATTTAGGCTTTAAACTATTGAAAATACATCCTAGTTTGGGGATTGAACTTATTAACCGTTTTACAAAGTTGTGAGTTAATGTTTGTAGAACATAAATATTTATAATTGTAGGTCTCAACATTACCACAGAATTATTAGGCCAACCTATATATAAACCACCTATTGCTAAAACGTCTGCTCAAAGTCCGGATGTCATAAGTAACAGCTTGAAAACTAGTGTTGCAAGCATTACAGAGATACGAGAAGAAGAAAGAAGCATACCTCAGGATGTCCGCGCTAGAGTAGATGAAGAGGACCATCTATACAAGCAAATGAACAAAGAAGTTAAAAAATTACTTGAAACCTTGTATTTTTCTGAAGGAATATCCATAAAGGAAGCATTAATAAAGTTAAAACAATTCAATACTGAACTTGTTCGGGACGTACTTGATATTGATAATAACAATCATGGAGATAATGTACAAGAAAATTTGCTAAATAGGGAAATATCAAAAGAAAATTTTGACAATTATTGTAAAAGAAATTTTAGTCCTATTGGATCAGAAATGAAAAGCAAATTGGAAGCTCGTCCAGACCCTAGAGAGAATTGTTTTATTAGTTAATTTTAGTACATTTAATATATGTTTTTCAGACTGTATTATTAAGTTTAAATAGTTTTTGTTACCCGAAATTCGTTGGTTTTTTAAGTTCTTTGAGTTTGATATATTTTAAGTCATTTCGTTTTAAAGTGATTTGAAAACTTTTTCATGTTTATAAGCCAAATAAAGCTGTAAAGCGCACACATATAAATTATAAATTGTTTTTTATTTATGAATGTACCAAAGATAAGATCAATATCAAATTATTAAAGAAAACCGTAAACACAGTGGGGGATATTTACCTTTTAATAGATACCTTTACATATAACCCCAGTGTTAAAACATTAAACACCTGTTTTAAATATGTAAAAGGATAAGCAAATAATTAAATATTCATTTCATAAATCTTACAGCGCAGGGTGTCAACTGTATATCGCAATTATGCACAATAGGTCAGATAACATAGTATTTTTATGGAAAGTATCTAGATACCGACCAGACATCGAGCGTTTATATATATATATATATATATATATATATATATATATATATATATATATATATATATATATATATATATATATATATATATATATATATATTATATATATATATATATATATATATATATATATATATATATATATATATATATATATATATATATATATATATATATATATATATATATATATATATATATATATATATATATATATATATATATATATATATATATATATATATATATATATATATATATATATATATATATATATATATATATATATATATATATATATATATATATATATATATATATATATATATATATATATATATATATATATATATATATATATATATATATATATATATATATATATATATATATATATAATATAAATATATATATATATATATATAAATATATATATATATATATATATATATATATATATATATATATATATAAATATATATATATATATATATATATATATATATATATATATATATATACAGTGACCGTCTAAAGTCCGGTTCCCCCCTACTAATTTTTGAGCCAACTCGTACATCGCAACTAAATTTGGAGGGCTTAAATAGGACATGAAAAGCTATTTTTTTATGAAAAAATGATAGCTAAAAGTTATAAAATGGCGGCTACGCGCCATCTTGAATTAATATTTTCAATACAACACCCCGCATATTATTCCATTTTCAAAATCTGCTCACTATTCTTAACATTTTTCTCCAATACACTTTATTCCTAAATGTAATTGCTTTCGAAATAATGACGTTTGAAAATTGACATTTTGGTCATTTCAAATTCACTCAAAAATACGATCAAGTTTGCGTTGGAAACAAAATCGTTGTCGCGGTAACATGTTGATAACTAACTGTCAAATAGTCCGTTGAGCAACTTAATTATTTTATGAAAAGTGTGACCATGGCTCGCAGTTTACACGATAAATTTGAAGCAGTTTTGATTTTTGGAGAAGCTGGAAGAAATTTTCATCTAGCAGTCCGTATGTTTAACGATACATTTCCCGAAAACCCTATTTCGCGGTCATATTTGCGCAAACTTTTAAATAAGCTCCAAGCAACTGGTACGGTGAAAGATGCTGCAAGATCAGGAAGACCACCTCCTTCAGAAGAAAAAAAAATTGAAATTGTTGCTGAAATGGTAATTAATCCTACTCAGTCGACGTCTGCGGTTGCTGAATCCTGCGAAGTAAGTTCGAAAAGTGTCCAAAGAGTCCTAAAAAATGAAAAATTTCAACCCTATAAAATGAAAATCCTGCATGCTCTCACGGAGGATTGAATTTTGTGAGTGGTTAACAAGAAAAATTGAAGGAGAACGATCCTTCCTAAAACGTGTATGTTTCTCAGATGAATGCACGTTTTTCCTTAATGGAAAAGTCAACAAACAGAACGTACGATACTGGAGCGATACTAATCCGCATATTTTTAGAGAAGGGCATACCCAGTTTCCTGAAAAAGTTAATGTTTGGGCGGGGATTTTGGGCAACCACGTTGTTGGACCGATATTCATCAGAGGCAATCTTACAGGAGATCTTTACAGAAATCTTTTAGAAACTGAAATTGAACCTCGATTAAGACAAATTGTATTAAACAATCAGGAAGAGTTTGAAAATCGTGAAATCATATTTCAGTAGGACGGAGCACCTCCCCATTTCTATCGCATGGCTAGAGAGTTTCTCGATACAAACTTTCCTGGGCAATGGATAGGTCGCAGGGGAAGTACAGAATGGCCACGAAGATCTCCGGATCTTACCCCTCTAGATTTTTTCCTTGGGGGATATCTGAAGTTAAAAATCTACGCCACTGAATGTCAAACAATAGAAGAGTTGGAACGCAGGATAAGAGAAGCATGTGAAGAAATAGATGAACAGACTTTCATCAACGTGAGAGAAGCTATTCATAACAGGGCACTTTATTGTGAAGATTTAGGAGGGGGCCACATCGAACACTTGATAAAATAATTATTGTTGGGGTTAAATAAGTGTTATTCAAAAATAAATAAAATATTTTTTTACCAACTAATTTGTTTTTCTTGTGAATTTACAGAACAAATTCGTAACCTTCAAGATTTTCCGGTAAGTGCTGCTGTTTGTCCTTAAAATACTGTCTTTACGCCTCTTATTAGTCGAATTCATTAAAAGATTTAACTACAAATGAATTAAAAAATTTAGTTAGCAGAATTTTTTATCGAAAGTGACTAAAACCATTACTTCATTTTAAACCGGATTTTCAATTTTCAAACGTCATTATTTCGAAAACAATTACATTTAGGAATAAAGTGTATTAGAGAAAAATGTTAAGAATAATGAGCAGATTTTGAAAATGGAATAATATGCGGGGTGTTGTATTTAAAATATTAATTCAAGATGGCGCTTAGCCGCCATTTTATAACTTTTAGCTATCATTTTTTCATACTAAAATAGCTTTTCATCTCCTATTTAAGCCCTCCAAATTTCGTTGCGATATACGAGTTGGCTCAAAAATTAAAAATTAGTAGGGGGGGAACGGACTTTAGACGGTCACTGTATATATATATATATATATATATATATATATATATATATATATATATATATATATATATATATATATATATATATATATATATATATATATATATATATATATATATATATATATATATATATATATATATATATATATATATATATATATATATATATATATATATATATATATATATATATATATATATATATATATATATATATATATCCATTAGGTTATCTGTTTTAGAAAATGCTTAAAGAAAATTATATCGAGGTTCTAAATGTTTATTGACTTGTACACCCTATATATCATTGGGGGCAGATCTTAATACTGATAGATCAAATACCATTAAACATGCAGTTTAATGTTCAGATTATTACGGTGATTCATTTTGCATTTGCATTGCATATTAAAAAATATTGATATTTTGAAAAACATAAAATAATTCCAAAACTGTATTAGTTGCCTGTGCATAATAAGTCCTACACTGTAAATGTGATACTGAGATGTTGGATTGCTTTGCAATTCTTCATATTCGCTGAAAGTTAAAATAATAAATGCCGGGTATTATATTTAAAAAAATTTAACTTTTATAAGCTACGCATTTTTGACCCTTTATATCGTCAGATAATTTTATATTTTAGTTCTGTTCACTTCCCATAATCTTCGAGTTATATTTAAGAAGGAAGATTGGTTATCGTTTGGAGACTGAAAGTTATGTGATACGCTATTCTGTAAATACATATAAAGCTTGTATTTAATTTTAGTATTCCAGTATTCATTTATTTCATGTCATTACAAAATTTACGTTTACTTACGTCATTTTAGTAAAACAAAGTAAAAATTAAAATATATAAAATACACCTAAGTCCAAGAGAACATTACAAAAATAAAAATAAGATTCAGGCTTTTTTTTCTGAATAACAAATATTTATATAAATAAAATGAAAATAAAAGTAAAAACATTTTTCCAAGACTAGTTTGATTTTTTTTTATAATTAATAAGTATTTAATTTAACAAACCGAGAACTTCTTTATTTTTGATTTTAACAAACAAATGTTTGCAAAATGTAAATGTGTTGCCTACTTTTAAAAAAGATTAGAAAACATATAGTTTGATACAGAAGGTGCCAAATTAAAATTTTTGAGGCAGCTAAATTATAGAACCTGCAGACACAGGTCAAAAATCTATTTCAAGTTTTTTCGTAAAAGACGTGGTTTTTGAGAAAATTAATGGTGAATTCGTGGAAAAATGCTTAGTTTTTTATTTGTTTCTTTATGTGAAGCTTAGAGCAAATGCATTTGCTTAATATATTTGAAAAAAAATCTATACACTTACTAAACATCAGAAACTTAATTTGGTTCCCCATATTTTTTTATCTCGCGATTTTTTTGTTTTGTATACTTTCCGTATTTCTACGCATATAAGTGGTTTTTTTCTAAGTATACTTTCGAAAATCGCAAATCTTGAGTATATGTTTAGTCCAATATAAATAAATCAAAACTTAATGTAATTTTGGTGGCTAGAAATTGGTTAAAAATAATCGTTTGGCTGCTTAATACCATTGAAGGAAGATCTTTATCTGGAAAGATAATTATTTTTCTTTTGTCGAAACGGTTCTCGTGACGAGAACAAAAAAGTCTATATTAATCAAATTATGTCATAATATAATAATGGTCAAGGAGTAGAAGGGCATTCAGTTTAACCTAAAGTAATGGTTTGGTTCCACGGGAATGTATTTAAAAATTCAAGTTGTAACAGCAAAATGATCCATTAATCAAATTATGTCATAATATAATAATGGTCAAGGAGTAGAAGGGGATTCAGTTTAACCTAAAGTAATGGTTTGGTTCCACGGGAAAGTATTAAAAAATTCAAGTTGTAACAGCAAAAATGATCCATTAATCAAATTATGTCATAATATAATAATGGTCAAGGAGTAGAAGGGGATTCAGTTTAACCTAAAGTAATGGTTTGGTTCCACGGGAAATTATTAAAAAATTCAAGTTGTAACAGCAAAAATGATCCTTAGATATGCCGATATGTCAACATCCAAAGTTTATATTAATAGAATATTTTATTAAATCACATGATAAATAAAGACTATATAAAATTATTTGCGTATTAACGAAGGCGGTCGCTCATTAGTATTTTAAACTAACAATATTTTGTTAAAAAGTATTAGTATTAATGGAAAACGTCAAAACATTTTCATTTTTGCGTACCTGTTTTATCAATTCATATTCATAGAATATGTAAAGATGCGAGATAAATCAAAACAGATTATTAATAATAAATGCAGGGAATGACGTTTTAAAAGTTCGCCAAATGTAAAATAGCTCTGTCATTCATATTACCTCGCTTATTCTGGTTTAATAGTTGAAAAATGATGACGCTATTGCGTCTGAATCATTTGTAACGAGATCACACGGTACACCCAGAGATGCGTATTCCAGGAGGATTTCGAGGATCGGTGGAAAACTGTCATATTTCCTAAACAGCATTTCGACCTCGTACGGATGTTGGTATTCACGTCCTGACGTCGGCTCCCAACGACACGACGGAATAAGAACTAAATTTTGAGTATGGTAATTTAAATATATTGTAAATAAAGTAGATCATTTTGTTTCTTACAACGTTAACTGGTGGACACCACATGGACCAGTGGGGTAACTACAAATTTTGGGGCCCCCCGCAGTTATCGACAGAAGGCCCCCCAATGCCAATAGGTTGATCAAATAAGCGCGTCAAATGTTTTCCGGCGCATTCACCATTTTAAAAACGGCTCTTATTAAAAGTTTAAAATTTTCAATTTATATGTGATGATTTCCTGTTTAAACAATATTTGATTGAAAGCTGGATATGGAAATAGATTAATATGGTTCATTATTACTAAAATGGTGTAGAAAGGAAAAAACGCGGTACAATACAGCGAAGTATACGTATGGTCGGCCTACAATATGGTCAAATATAATGTAAACCAACGATACAAAAAACTTTCAATTCGGTAGGTATACCACTATATATTACTAAAATACAAAAAATAAAATTAAAATAAGAGATAACACATAATAATAATATACAGCGTGTTTTACAATTACTATTGTGCCAAACTGATACGTTTTCTAGAGGGCATCAAAATAAACAAAGCCCAGTAAACTCCTGACAAAAAATTTGCAGTTGGCTAATTTTCGGATAGGTATTTATTATACATATTTGCTTATCTTAATGACTTCTGTTATCTCTATCGGCTTGGCACAAAAACTGTGAAACACGACCATGTACAATATATAACAATAAATAAACAAATAATAAAAGTATTTTTTTCGCGCTTTCTTTTCTGCAAAATCGGTAATGGCTTTATTTACATCAAGATCATTTGCCAAATCATTTTCAATCGCTAAGATAGACAGAGTCTAATCTCTCCTGAGAAGTTTTATTTCTTAGATAGGTTTTAATAATTTTTAATTTTGAGAAAGATCTTTCGTTAGTGGCTACGCTTACGGGTAAAGTTAGATATAATATTAACGCTTTAATTGCATTAGGAAAACTAGATGCACACGTTGAATTGTCTATTAAAAAATATTTTAAGAACTCGCTTATGCTTATAATATTTTGATCCTGAATATCCTTATATATTAATCTATTATTTCTTATAGCAACTAGTTCGAGGCCCAGGGATTCTGATTCAATAAAGTCATTTTTATAAAATGTTTGTTAACTCCTTCCCTTTTTTAATAATATTTTCTAGAGTTAATAACAAAAAAAAGAAGACGGATTCAGAAAATTAAACATTTCATTTACATGGCAAAATGATTTAAAACGGCGGTTTAGTTGAGCACTTATAATATCTAATGTTACATTAAATATATTAACTTTAAACCTGTGTTCTGAATCTAAAAATCTAAAATCAGAACCAATTTCATCGAAGTGCGTTTTTACTTTTGGTGCTCTCTTGACAGTAAATTGCGGGACTATACCCCATTTTTGAGAACTTTTGACGGCTTCCTCTTTACTTAAGTTCTAAATATGTATCTCTAGTTTCAGACAAATAATCCATTGTTTTTTTTAAAAGGGTAACTACTTCATTTAAACTTGCACCCGAATTTTGCATTACTTTTGATAAAATATTTATCTCTTGTAATATTGTGTCGAGAAATACACACAGAAAAACAAACTCAAAACTTTCAATATTATTTAATATGGTTTTTGATTCACCCCGCTCTTCTTTTTTTAGATGTTAATATAATTTTACTGAGAGCTTTAACTATATCTGTGTAACGAAATCTTATGGCAGTCAAAGATTGTAATGTATCGGACCACCTGGTAGGATTTAACCTTTTAATTTTAGTTGAAGACTTTTCAGTAAATGTAGAAAGAAGATCCCATCGAACTATGCTAGATCCAAAAAATAAATATACACGTTCTAAATTTACAAAAAACGTTTGAAGCTCTTTCACGCCTTCAATCGAGTCATTTATTACTAAATTTAAATTATGTGCGGTACAATGCATATAAATAGCAGTTGGTTCTATATCATTAATTCTCTTTTGTACACCGGAGTATACACCGCTCATTACATTCGCCCCATCGTATTCCTGGCCTCTACATTTAGGTATATCTAGTCCTAAATCATTTATTGTGTTTAAAATAACAGACGTGATTCCAGCGGAAGACTGTGACATAACTTTAATAAACCCCAAAAAACATTCTTGAATTAGTATAGACTTTATTGCACCATTTTCGCCCTTATTTAATTCAACATATCGAATTACGACACTGAGTTGGTCTATTTTAGTTCTATCCTGTGTAGTATCTGTTAGAATGGAATAAAAAGGAGACATTTTTACTTTTTCTAAAATAGTAATTTTTAAATTTGCAAATTTGAAATAAAAACTTATTATTTCAATTTGTATTTTTGAAGACAGATATTTAATGGTTCCTTTTGGCTTAACAAGTACTTGCTTTAAAACTTTATTATATCTAAAAAGTAAGTAAACTATGGAAAGAAAATTCCCATTGTAGCTATGATTAAAATCTTCTGTATGTCCGCGAAATGCTAACATACCTCTAGCTAATAATAAAGTTATACGAAATAATATATCCAGAAGTAACCGCCAAAAATCTGCTTTACGACCTAAAATTTCCATATTATCCCTGTCAATCGTATTATCTTTTTTCCAAGTATCATAAATAAAACAGTTTGTTAGATGTGACTGAGCCAAAATGTATGTATGCCTAAATGTAAAGTGCTCCGTTTTCATAAACGCATTAAACCCATACTCTCCTCCTACTTCATAGATAACGTGAGTCTTGAAGTTGTTAGCTCCTTTACAGACCTGGGCGTTATTTTTGATGAGAATTTAACTTTTGGTCTGCACATTGATAGTATTGTGCTGAAGGGTTTCAGGCTGTTGGGCTTTATAAAGCGGCAAACAAAACATGTCACAGATACACAAGCAATTGGATGTCTTTATAACTCACTTGTTCGCAGCGTTCTAGAGTATTGTTCTACAGTTTGGAGTCCATCGTATCAGTGCCATATCGATAAAATCGAAAAAGTCCAAAATAGATTTGCCAAATACCTTTTGTATAAGTTTAATTTTCCGTACCAGGGTTTATCATATAATACCAGGGCTCTTCTGTGTGGCCTTCAAACACTTGAGTTTCGAAGAAAGAAGGCACTTCTAGTTTTTCTTCACAAACTGCTCAGTGGAGATATTGACTGTCCGATGTTGCTTGAGTCGGTCGCATTTCTGGTTCCTATTAGGAGAACAAGGCAATCTCAACTCTTTTTTGA
Organism: Kuschelorhynchus macadamiae; assembly: GCA_030620095.1. Classification (NCBI taxonomy): domain Eukaryota; kingdom Metazoa; phylum Arthropoda; class Insecta; order Coleoptera; family Curculionidae; genus Kuschelorhynchus; species Kuschelorhynchus macadamiae. The sequence goes on along the minus strand of JAUTXW010002691.1, from coordinate 4,822,221 downwards.
AGAATACCATCGTACAAATTATGGGCTTAGCGCATTTGTCGATCGACTGGTACGCAATTACAATCGTCACTTCCCTGATTATGACATTTTCAGTTTAAGCACTTTACAGCTTAAAAGGCGGTTAAACGAATTGCTTTTATGATTGTTTTATATCTATGTATACTTTGTATGTATTTTTATTCACTTGTATTTTAATTATTTATGTATTGTGTTGCTTTTTTGACGAACTATTGTGTGTTCTTTTTTTTTCTTTATCTATATATTTTTATATCTCTATTCGACATGCCTCTTATGGCTATTTTACTTTTTACTTTATCTATTTGACCTTGCATGCGAATTCGTACCATTTGGAATGTTTAGCATTCTGTAGTGTACGTTTCAGAAGGGCCACTTGTCCGATGCGTGCATCGGCTACGTCCTTACAATACTTAAAAAAAAAAAAAAATGTTCTTTAATTTTTGCTGATAAGCCCTGCCAGTCACTAATTCCGACTATCCATCCCGAACCTAATCTATGCATGCCAAACAACCAACAAGGTTGACAATAAACAACGTCTTTTATTTTTGAATAACATAGCCAACTATTATCGTTGGTGTAATAATAACTTTCCGAAAATCACTTTTGTTTAGAATCCTTCGTAAAAGGTCCCTTAGGTCTTGCTAGCCCATAACGAACAATTAGTTTTTCATACTCATTGTTAACATTAAAAAGACTAATTGAATGGTTTTCATCTGCATTCGAACCTGATACACTACTATCTGTAATACCTTTACTGTCTCTAACTGATGTGCTACTTTCTTGGTTTGCTTGTATATTGATAGAAAGTATTTCTAAATCTTTATTCGGTTTGTCTTGACTTACTTCAGTATTCTTAGCTCTCGTAGAGGGAAGTGTCTAGGATCTAGGAAGGATCTACAAGTTTTGCCTTAACATTAGCTGACAAAAACTTATCAATTTTAGAAAGTTTTTCTTTAGCCTCTTCTAATAACTTCAGGATACATTTCTGCAGCAAAAATAATAACAACCTTTAAACTCTAATATTTAAAAAAATGTGGGTTCCTTGGTTCGCTGTTTAATGTAGAAATGGCAAAACTATACTATCCAGATATCAATTTGTTTTAGATTGTTTTAAACGATTTAAAAAAAAAATATTGTTTTAATTGATTTTTTTACCCATAATTATATTACCTACTTCAAGTAACAAAATTTTTTGATAAGTGGGTTGTTAAAAGACGTAAGCATTTTTATACCTATATTTTACCTTTACTCTTTGTTACAACAGCAAATGCAACTAACAGTGGCAGTTGTTTTTGTCTTCAGGAGATGTACTTTTCAAGTTTGAAGTTCCTATAGATATAACAACTGTCTATACAAAAGTACTTAAATCTCACCAAGCTATAATATTATATTACCCAACCTCCTATACAAACAAATTATTTGCTTTGCAAGCACTCAGCTAAACGTTTGACTGCTGAAGATTCACAGAACTAAAATCGTGCTGTTCGGTGAATCCTCAATAATAATAAAATAAACACAGTAGGTAGGTAAATGAGTACGTTCGCGATTTAAAAAATACTAGCTTTTATGGTGATATTCATTGACAGTGTTTTTTTAAACGACTCTAGTGCTTTTCGCATATTGGTTATTTTGCAGGTAAAAATTATAGTTTAACAACGGGCCGGCCGGGCCCCTTACATCAGCTGGCCCCCCCGCGTTGCGGGGGCTAGCGGGAGTGTAGTTGTAAAGTAAGAAAATTCACTCTTGAGAAAAGTCGTCCGCTAATATTGTACTACTAAGGATAGGTATACTAAATAAAATCGTCTTTTCATATAAAAGTTTAATTTCTAGAGTTTTGCTTATAAATTGAAAACGTTGGAGTTTGACGTTTTCGCTTGTGTTTACTTAATGCAAATCAACGATGATGGTGTCTGCGTTTAATACGAGCTTCGAAAAGTTGGCCAAATTTATTCTCGGACGTAAACCGACAGCGTTCATATTAACCTCAAGAACTTTTTTAATACAATTTTATGAGGTTCGTGGTTAACCTACGTGTGTTGTTTGTAGCATCAAACAATGCTACGACCAATAAACTGGCTTAGTTAGGCAGGCTACATGATTAAAATTATTGTCAAATGCGTCTTTTTAACCTGCAAAATGGAAGATAACCACAATGGCGTCACTGCGGAGAGCGTGTATCATTCTTGATTGCGAATATATTTAAAGTGGCCAGATTTCGGCGATGGCAATGTGGGACAATGTTAAAGACGAAGGTGAAATGTATGTAGGTAGATGTTACTAACAAAAATCCATATAGAGTTGGTAGAATTTGCAGTAAAAAAAACTTTAGAAACTTCTCTCGGTATTGTGCTCACACTGACTGGGTCAATGTATTGCTTAAACCTGACTCTCTCCCTTTAATTCACTTCTAGTCACTAATTTTAACAGAGCTTTTCTTGAGCAGATAATTAAGCCTAGGAATAAAAACCTTTGGGTCACAAAGGGAATTCGTGCATCGGCAAAAAACCTCATATTCTTAGGTTTACTTAGAAAATATTGTTTTAACGATTTTATTATTAATTACGTTAGTAAATAGAGGAGCCTCTATAGGCGCATTATAAAATTAGCAAAAGAACTGTATTATAAAAAAAGGTTACAGGAGTCGAATAACCAAACCAAAGAAAATTGGAAAATTATTAACAATTTGCGTGGAAAATATAATTTAACGGACCAAATGCTTCTATCCACTCCAGTGATATTAATGTTTTATTTTTCAGTTGCAGACCAACTAACTGCCAACTTAGACCCTAAGAATGAACCCTTAAACTATTTAAATAATTTTTATATCCCAGACAACTTTCAAATTGCTACTAATTAAAAACACTAATTTGGCAGGGCTAAAAAGGTTCTCTCAGAAATTGGCAATAAGAACTCTGCTGGATTAGACGGGTTGCCTGCTCGCATATTGATGAATCTTCCAGATGATACACTATACACATTGGTTGAACTAATAAATATATCTTTCTTAAAAGGTGTCTTTCCCTGTTGCCTAAAAAGTGCTTTAGGTATTCCTTTATACAAGAGCGGAGATCTCGACGGCCCTTCCAACTTCAGACTGATTGCATTACTGTCATCTATCTCCAGTGTTATGGAAAAACTACGGATTTCATCCCACCTGTTACCCTTCAATATAATTAATCATGTGCAGTTCGGTTTTCAACTTTTTAAAAACACTAACGATGCAATTTTTGCCTTCTTGGAACAGGTACTTAGACATTTGATTGTGTATGTCACAGGACACTGCTTCAAAAGCTACACATTTATGGTTTTCGTGGTCGGTCTTTGCAGTGGATAGAATCTTATCTATAAGACAGGTCACAGGTTGTCAGATGTGGTGGATTCACTTCGGGCAGCCAGCAAATTATAAGGGGTGTTCCACAAGGGTCAGTTCTGGGCCCAATTCTGTTTTTACTTTACGTAAATGATTCAACTTTCCTAACTATCCAGGGTCGTTTTACATTATTTGCGGACGATACAACCATTCTTTGGCGTGGGGTTAAAGAATGGTGTAACTCGAATTCCCTTTGCTTCAATATTAAAAAAAAACAATATTTTATCTTTTAAATTTGCACTTGGTTCTCTTGAGTTTAATGATCAGATCATTGACGATTTATTAAATTTTTGGGAATGACATTGGATGATAGACTAAGGTTCGCTGAGCACAACAATAATTTAAATGCAAAGTTAGCTTCGGCATGCTTTGCAATGAGGATAGTTTCCAGCGAGCTTGGTTGGTCTTCTGCAAGACTGGTATATTTCTCTCTGGTCGACTCTCAGTTAAGATATGGTATAACTTTTTGGGGGTTGAGCTCTTAATATCTACTTGAATCAGTTTTTTCATATCAGAAGAGAGCAGTTCGATACCTCAATAAGGCTAAGCCAAGGGATCATTGTAATGTAAGCCACTTTTTATTTCCTCCAGGATTCTCATATTGACATGCTTGTTCATTGTAGAAACTGTGTGCATGATTCACAAAAGGTGCAGCGAGCGTGATGTTGGTTTTACCTTTCAGTACCGCACTCGTCATTCTTACCATCTCAATCTTCCGTTGCCCATACCTCGGTTTTCCTTGACCAAGAATTCGCTCATCTATGAAAGCATAAAAATGTATAACAATTTACCTGTAACTGTTAGAAATCAAGTTGACCTGAAAATGTTTAAACAAAGATGTATCAAACATATTACTTAAAAAAGCATATTATAATTTATCAGAATACTATGCAAATCACCTTTAATTGGTAATCGTTGTAATCTTACTTTTAACTTTTAATTTTTAATTTATTTTTGTCTGTTTTTTTTATTTTTTTCCCTACATTTTGGAATCGTATAATATGTGACTTCTATTTTAATTGCATGTATGTATATATTTTCTTTTTTCTTGAAATGTTTTGTTTATTTATAATTGTTTTTATACCATTAACATAAATCAGAAACATATCTACCTCATAGTTAGTTGAGTGTTTGTTATGATACTTTTGAATTTTTAGGTTTTAAGTTTTTTTTCCAGCTTTGTCAAAATATTTAATTCTTTAGACAATAAAGCATATTTGACTTTGACTATAAAATAGCGCCGTTACTAAAACCAAAACCTAAAAAAAGCGCTCGCGCTGAGGACATAAGTACGGCATATTCGCTAGAACATTTTAACGCAATAAGGGAGAATTCCGCTTAAATGTATATTTCTTCGTTTTTCTCAATCCTCACCTGTGCACATACACGTTTGACGCTTTAACCGATGACATAATAAAGGCCGTATTGCTAGGTTTCAGTTTCTAATCACTTGTAATCGCAAATTAAATCCTGTGATTTGATTGGTTACTGTTGGCGAGAGGCGGAGTATCAACAATTTTTGTTGAACGTTAAGCATAGGTTTCCTAGCTCGTCGGTAGGTTATCGGCTTTGGATACGGCGCATATGGGTTCGAATCCGCGTATAGGAGCGTGACTTTTTTTAAGTTCTTTTTTTTTCTAGTTTTTTTTTAACGAAGAAAGGGAGCCAACAAAATTCTGAGTCTATATCAAAACAGTCTATAGCGCTCCTGGGTTCCAGAGCGACCTGCGGTATTTTACAGCGTTTGGCTACACTAAAGCTTCTGAACTTCTCTAATTTCCTCCATGTTTACCTCTCAAGCAGCAGCCGCTTTTTTATGTTTGACGCTCCAAGTTGCGTACTCCGCGAAATTATCTTGATAAACCTACTTTTAACATTGTTTTTAAGGCAGATAAAAACAAAACAACATGTTGCTTTGTTGTTGTCATTAAAAGGGCGAAATTTAAGAAATTAGTATTTAAAATGGAACCACTAATTCCCGACCCAGAAACAAATGTATAAATTATTAATAGTAGGCCAAGAAGCAGGGGCATATCTATAATGACGCTGCAGAGTCAACAACAAATTAAAAAATCCTCCCAATACTGGCATATTATTATTATGGTTCTGTCTGGTTGTGTCTGGTTTTGTTAATTTTATTTATTTGTTTATTATTATTATTATATAATCCACAAGAAATAAATTGCTTTCTGAGCAACTTTTAACTTGGTCGATCCCAGCGACGAAAATTATATTTTTAGTTTTGTATATGTTTCTTGTTCATTTTATGTCATGTTTTGTTACTTGTATATTTAAGTAAGTAATAGAAAGTTTTTTATGTTAAAAAATAGAAAACATTTGTTGTTCCGAATGTTTTAAAGTTTAGTTGTCGATAAAAAATTATGTTTTACGATACATAGGGAGGGGGTGGGGCTAAAAATTGATAATGTTTCAGACCCCCAACGTCTAATTCGGCCATTGCGAAGAAGACTACCAACGGAAGTCTTCAAGTTTCGGAACAGTCCTGCCGGGACTGTCCTGGAGCTGACTGAATGTTAACGTTAACATCGATTTCGCAGCAACGCGATTGCCGTTTGAATTGTTATTCTAATCGTACGTTTTAGCACAGTTAAAAGAATATATTCTTTTACCTGTGGTTTTAGGGTTTAGCACCTAGCAGATATGTAGACAGATTTATGTCAACAATCACAGTTGTGACCGTACAATTTATAATCGTCAGCAGTTTAAAGTAAACAATTATATATAATAATAGTTTTATATTTAAGATTGAATAAAAGCGCAAATTAAATTGCATACATCGATATGGGCTCCGCAATATTACCAATAGGCGCCGACGGATAAAATCGAATGTTTTTGGAGCAGTAATAGATATTTCACTCTCGAAGAAATTGGAAACGCTGTTAAGGGTCATTAACCATCGAACATCTAAAGATCACAATAATCAAGCAAATTCATAAAAAAGATAATAAAAACCAAATAAAAAATTACAGACTTATAGCTTTCTTAAACAACATTAGTAAAATCTTTGAAAAAATAGTTACATATTTTGAAAAAGAAAATTTACTCTGAATTTCAAAATAATTTTAGACGTAAAAAATCTACTGTTAGGGCGATATTTCAGGGACTCAGTCAAGTTCTGGAATCTTTAAACTCTGATAGGACTACATTGGCTGTGTATTTGGATTTATCAAATGCCTTTGACAGTGTAGCAAGGTTCTTCTTTTGAAACTGGTAAAATATGGGATTAGAGGTATCACAAATGAGTTAACAAAATCAGATCTATTTAATCGTAAGAAGTTAGTTATAGCTTAACAAAAAAGAGGATATCATACATCCAATATCGAAAATATAAAGAGGGGGTCCCACAGAGTTCAATCCTGGGGCCGCTCCTTTACATAATCTATACAAATGAACTACCCCTGATTTCTCCAAATGCAGTGCAGTTTGCAGATGACACTTCCGTAGTTCTTTCATTAGAGGATGAAAAACCAGAGTCTATCGACATTTTTAATACTCTTAGTATCTTGGAAGATTGGTTCACATCTAATAACTTGTTATTAAACATCGATAAGACCAAACTTATCAAGTTCAACTATCAAACTGCTCCAAATCAGTCTACCTACATAAACAATAATCATACTATACAAACTGTAACTTCGGCTACCTTCTTGGGAATCGAAGTAGATCGTAGGCTGGACTGGCGACATCACACTGATAGCCTTGTAAATAAAATGTCTAGTTATTGCTATGGCCTGCATTGCATCTAACATCAATTCTGAAACAGCAATTTTGGCATATCATGTATATATACATTCACGAATGAAGTATGGCATTGTCTTTTGGGTGAGGGGCGCAGAGGCTGACAGAATTTTTATCCTGCAAAAGAGATGTATACGAAGCATCTTTGATCTCAAGAGTTCTGAGTCTTATAGGGTCAAATTTATTGAAAACAAAATTCTTACTTTCATATCAACTTATATTTAGGAATCAGTAATATTTCGTCAAGCAAAATAAAAAACTCTTTGAAGATTCAGAAAGAAATCATTCACATAATACTAGACATAAAGACAATCTAAAATCTGTAAAATGAACCTTTACATATATTCAAAAAAACGTAAACTATTCAATAATAAAAATATATAACAAACTGCCAAATAACATTAAAAATTTTAATACTAATAAACTTAAAAAATATCTCAAAAATTTTCTCACGAACAGGGCTTCCTATACTCTGGATGAATACTTCTGTGATAACTGGTTAAATTTGCTGTGATAAACTCTATTAAATTCGCCTGAAGAACATTTTAAACTTCATCTAAAAATTAAATTTTAAAATATTTTAAACTGTTTTTGTGAAAAAGTCTTCAGTGTATGTAATTTTAAACTGTATGTGTAATATGTCAATCTGTATTTTTCATTTTATTTTAAGTTTTAAACTGACACGTCCTACACCCCCTGGGTATATAATTGCATTTTATATTTAGTAATGCTTTAAATGTAATTCGTTTTAAGTTGACATTAGTATACTGGGACAAATATATCCATTTCATTTCATTTATTAGTATGTTTTGATTAGAAAGGATAAGTTAGTTAAATAATATGCTTAATACATTTTGAATAGGGCATTCGTTTATACTATAAATATAAAAATGCATCAGCGTTTCCTTAGTTTAAAGTAGGAGTTTGTTTTGAATTTCTTTATTTAGAGTTATAACTATTTTATATGTGGAAAAAATAATATTTAAAATTGATTTCACGTTCATATATATATATATATATATATATATATATATATATATATATATACATACATATAAATATATATATATATATATATATATATATATATATAACATTTTGGTTTTAATGAGGTAAGACATCGAAATCGAGACCAAAAATTGTATTCTGATGAAGATCACCAAGTTGATCGAAACGTCAAAACTTTGTAACATGAGTTCTGTCAAACGAAATGTGTTAATTTAATTCACGAGGACCCTAACCCAAGAAAATAAAAAGTAATCATATATAAAGGAAGGTCCAAGAAAAACAAGTTATTCCTATATATATATATATATATATATATATATATATATATATATATATATATATATATATATATATATATATATATATTATTACTTACATTACACAAATTCTACAACTGTGCAAATGGGCCTAGTAAATCAATAGTATTTACAAAAAATACATTTATATTTATTAATAAACCTTAAATATTTTAATTTGTGCTTTTTATAATCAGTTATCTTCTATTACCGAAGTTTGTTCGCAATGTTCGCATTAATTATATTTTGCTAGGCCCATCACTCCTATCAACAATGAATATAAAACATGGACCAGTCAACAACTAATACAACACACGTAACGTAGATATCGGAACTAAATGGACCCGTGAACGAATCCATTGGAACGGGTCCACGACCGGACCGGATCCGATAAACCGAAACCATCACCGGACCTGGATCGCCCATGTCTATATTGCGGATTAGCGTCTGTGAAATGTCCATTCCCAGTGGACCCGGTCCGATTAAACGAATCCAGTGACGAACCCGTTTGGAACGAATCCAGTATCAAAATCGGAGCGAGTCTATACGAGTCACGAGTAAGCTGCCAAATCGAATGTTAAACGTTAACATCGGTTTCGCAGCACCACGATTGCGACTGGACTGGGTCCGCGTAGATCTAAATTCTTGACAAGATGGAGAATTGTTATCTTAATCGTACGTTTTAGCACAGTTAAAAGAATATGTTCGTTTACCTGTGGTTTTAGAGTTTAGCACGTAGCAGATATGTAGACAGATTTATGTCAACAATCACAGTTATGACCGTACAATTTGTAACCGTCAGCAGTTTAAAGTAAATAATAAAATATAATAATAATAGTTTTATTTTTAAAATTTAATAAAAGCATAGCCAAACTAAAATATAAAATTAATCTGCATTTTAAAAATCGAATAAAAGAGTTAAGCGTTATTGAAAACACACATAAACAAACTGAAACTACCAAACTTGTATATAAATCGAGGAATTACCGAATTGCATTCAACACCGATATAGGTTTCGCAGTGTTACCAATAGACGCCGACGGATAAAATCGGATGTTTTTGGAGCAGTAATAGATATTCCACTCTCAAAGAAATTGGAAACGCTGTATAAGCGTCATTAACCATGTTTATTAGTATGTTTTGATTAGAAACGATAAGTTGGTTAAATAATATTTTTAATACATTTAGAATAGGGCATTCGTTTATACTATAAATATAAAAATACACCAGTGTTTCCTTAGTTTAAATTAGGAGTTTGTCCCAAATCTCTTTATTTAGAGTTATAACTATTTTATATGTGGAAAACTTAAAATTTAAAATTATAATCAATCATCTTCTATTACCGAAAGTTTGTTCGCATTAATTACATTTTGCTAGGCCTACAATTCCTATCCAATAATGAATATAAAACTTGAAACAGTCAACAACTAATTCAACCACGTAACGTACGCATCGGAACTAAATGAACCCGTGAACGAATCCATTGGAACGGGTCCACGAGCGGACTGGATCCGAATGGACCGAAACCATCACCGGACCCGGACCACCCATGTCTACTGTGAAATGTCATTTTAAAATTTATTAGGGATATGTTCTACTGTACTTTATTATTTAGAGATGTAGTGCATTAGTGCTTAAATCCACCAATTCAGTAACTGTTCGTATTTTCAGATTTAATGCGGGACGTTTGATTTAGCGGGACCGGAAGATGACATGCAAGATGGATAGTCACTTTAAATATATTAAAAATTCGACAGATAAAATACAGAATCAGCCACATATTAAAAATATAAATTAGAAAAAAAAAAACAGAATATTTTTTGACTAACATGTGCAACATAGAAGTTATACCGTAAACCCGTCGATTTATAAGTAGTTCATGGGAAGCCCTATTGACCTTTAGCGTAAACGAAAACTTATTTGATCTATACTTCCAGTTTGTAAAAGTGTACGCATATTATTATGCTAACTTATCTAGCATCACAATGGATTTTTTTAACTATCGCTAGAAGATCGAACGGAAATTTAGAACTATCTGGAAATATGTTTAGACGTGTCTGAATTTAACATGCAAATCTGTCCGATTTTTTTATATTTTACACATTATTAACGACAGGGGATATAGCTTGTATGTCATACACTCCGTATAAAAATAGTAAAGCCATTAACACAAAAATGACCGGAATTTCGCAAACAGCGCAGGCGCAAGAACAGAAATGACATTTACATACTTGATAAATTATTTTGCAGTTGACAATGATCCAAGAAACATAAATAAAACATTTTTTTCATATTTTATAGACGTAACAGTATTTTTTTTTTTGATGTTGATGCTAACATTCCCTAGAAGTATTTAGTGAGTTTGTCTGATACATGAACTTGTCTTGTGCTATCCAGAGACTATTGACCTAATGTTGCGCGGATATTCCGGAAGCGGAAACTCGAATTAGAAAATGATAGATATTTATAAAACATCAATTTCAGTGTTTTTAATATATTATATTGGGCCCAAAGCCTGCTATCCAATGAAAACTAATTTAAAATTTGGACATTCATTCTTTACATCTATTTTAATTTGTATTTCAATATGGATTGAAAACTGTAAGTTGAAAATAAAAGTGTTATTCAGGAATTTGTAATATTTTTTTTTGAAAATACCTTTTAATGTTATGGCGCAGACAGAGATCTTATGGGATCTTGCAGGTATGCACATAAAAAACATCAAAGTATCCTGTACGTTTACATAGTTTACAACAGTTCCCAGGACACTACAGCTAGATTCATTGAAGCGTTTTTTTCTGAATAGCATAGAAAAGAAAGAAACTTAATTTTAATGGCGTTATTATGATAGGGTCAGTTTGTGTTTGCGTACTCTTCAGCATACCACCGGGAACATCGTAACGTTCTATGATTACAAATTACAGTTCGAGGAGGCGTATCTCGTATCTTTAAAGTTGACATCGACGGTACTGCCGGACGAGTCTGCATAAAAAACAAATTTCTTTTTACAAAAAAATGTAAACTATTTGTTAAGACCTTTGTTCTTTTGTGCAACATAATAAATAGAGTACGTGAGAATTTAACAAAATAAGAATTTTTAAACTATAGGAGATTAGTAATATTACCCATTAATCTTGTGCTGCTAAAAAATGAATTTTATATTAGCAGTAGACGATAAAATAGAACAAAATTTAAGCAGCATCACTGGGCTTTTTGAAAGTAAACAATTGAAATTATAAGATATAATAATATATTGATCTTGATATATTTAAGATACATGTAAAATATCTATTTATTTAATGTCCATCTACTAACAAGTCAATTAACCTAAATGATTTGTTATACTGACTTTGACAACACTATTTGTTTTATCAGAATCTTCGTGTTATGACACATTCTGTTTTCAAAACTCTTTTTACGGTCAAGCTAACTAATTACCCCAGATCCCAATTTTTGAAGACTTGTAGAATGTTTGTTGGAAAATGTAAGTTTTTAATAATTTGTTACTGGACCTTAGGTAGGATATACATTATAGATTAAGGTGGGTTCATGTCAAGAATCATAAACCACACAGGATCGTTACCTCTCGCTAGCGTAACGTTCGCTAGTTTTCGCCGACCGTAAAGGTCAATAACCGAGTGCGTGACGTACTCTGGCTGTCTCAGTCTAAAGATTTAATAGTTACATTGCTCTGTAATAGAAATACGCCTTTTAAGAATTGTTTTTTCAACATTCTTTAGTTTTTGCAAGTGGTAATAGGTCATACAAGTTTGAACAAGTGTTAAAACTTTGTTTATAACTGATATATTTACTTTTGCAGAAGTCTACATAACAAAAAACAATGTCTGGGAATGTGTGTGCTGTGTATAATTGCACAAATAGTTACAAAAATAACTTGCCAGGCGTAACTTTTCATAGGCTTCTGAAATCACTTATTATGAAGAAGCAGCGGGTACACCAATGCAGTAGAAAAATGTTAGCTATAAATATACTTAGATTATTTTTATTTTTTTATTAATTTTTCAGGCAAGTTGTGTTTTCTTTTAACATACAGCTGGTATTTTAATATTAATTTTTGCCCTGGATTGTTGCTTTTTTAGTGTCAATGCAAATCTCAACTTTGGTATCAGACAGCCTCTGTAGTTATTGTGTTTTCTGTTCCCGTTGTAAAAGTGGTTATATTTACCTATTTTTTGTAATCTCTAAAATACAATATTTTTTAATTAAAAACAAAAATATGTATGACAATAATAACAATTATTAAAAAATCGTAATAATGTTTTTTACTTTTCTATTTGAGAATCACCTTACCTATTTGCTTTTTAAATTAATACATTTAGATACCTAAATTACGGAAAAGTGCTTATTTATATTTAACGATTTGGGACATCCTGTCTTAAAAGAACAAAACGTAAATATATAAAATTCCATAAATTAAGAAGGCACTCATAATAATATATTTTTTTCTTAACATAAGGTTTAAATTTTTTCCTAATCATTTATTTTAATGCCCAAATATAAATTTCTAAAACATTTTGATGAGCAATTGACCATTGCTTATTGACCGAAATGCATACGGTAAGGTTGCTCTACTAGTTTAATATAAAATTTGTCAAAATGTATTGCATTAAAAACCAAAATAACAGATCAAAAGGCTAAACCAAATTATCCTATAGAAATAACGCAAGAAATTTGTTTGGGACGGGCCACGTGACATCACTGCAGCAACGCCCACTCGCGCTAACTGACGGAAATAAATCGCCGATGTAACTATCCTGTGTGGTTTATGATTCTTGGATTCATGTAACAAATTTTATTTTAACTTTTTGTTTAGTAATAAGATCACGCGTTGTTATTGGTTGTTTTTAGTCATGTAGCTTCAATAAACCAGTCAAAATATGACTGCAGTTTTGTAACGTACACTAAGCTTTAGTTTCATTTACTATTTAGAGAGACATATCAAATCCCGTAAAACCTTATAAATAAAACGCCTTAATGGTCAAAAATACGATATGAAAAGTAAAATTGCCTTAACAGAACATATTAACGAAACACGTCATAACATTACTTTTAAAACACAAGAATTTTAGTAAACAGAAAAATCAGAAAAAGAGGAAATACTTAGAGATTTTGTCTATAAAGGAATATAAAATTAATAAATGATAAAACTGAAATTTAAGACTTAAGCCACTTTTACTATAAGGTCATAAAAAGGCGTCCAATCTGATATATTATACATCAAAACGAAATTAAACTTAATGATATTATTTTTTCTATTATTACATTTCTTCACATACACTTTTTAATAAAAGAAATAATTTAAATTTAATAAAAAATAACAACTTTAACTTTCTTATTTACTAAAAATATAATGGTTAATATAAATATTTGGTTAAAAAGATATTGTAAAAAGATTTAAAAAAATATATTCCGCCCCTAGTGTAACAAAATGAAAATTTCAAATTCACTTTACCTACGCTATATTTTACTTTTATATTTTCATACATCTGTAATCATTCGGTGTGGTTAAAGAGTTATTTTTTATAAATAAAATTTTTTTTGCATCTTTCTTCTTACACAGCTTAAAAATACCATACACATCTAAATTGGCAGTTGTTATTAGATTGTTATCGATTATTATAGGTTATTGCTTCCTTCTTCCATATATTACTTCAAATAATATATATAGAGCTCTTTTTTTAAACCAAATGTTAAGACGGTATATTCTATATTATACTGGTCGTTTGTGTGTTATTTAATCGTAATTAATTAAGAAATAAAATTTGCACGTTTTTTTCTATTTGGCCTACAAAACGGCGGGTTGCATAAAAATGTATTTGTCCTACATCTGGGGGTTGATGGGACCATTTGAGTTACAAAGTATAGAGTTCTTTAGTAGACACCATATTTTGTTATGTGGTGGACACTGCGGTAGCATAGGAGGCAAAGGGAGCGTTTATGTTTATTTACGAATGTTGGAACCACTCGCGTGTTGTTTCCAATATAGTAGTACTGTATAATTAAATACAGTTTTTCAATATCAACGGCGATATCGTTAGTGATACGCTCCTCGGTGTACTATGCTTAAATAATGAATAGAGTAAGGTAATTCGTAATCAATTAAGTTATGTTTCTTTAGAAAGTATTTTAAACAAAATAAATTCTTTTTATGAAAATACGTAAGTCATGTAGTCGTTATTTAGTTATCAGACTGCGTTTTTTGGATAGCTTAGCCTAGTCTTTTTCTTTGGTTTTGATGTAGACACTTGTTATTGGAAGGGCGGCTCGGAGGAAAAGACCAACAAATGAAAAAAAAAGTAATGCCTTTTGTATCAGATTAATGTCTTGGTGATTTTAGTACAGCGTATTGAAAAGCGTGTGCGCATACGGCTATTGGTGCACCGGATGAACATGCCGGCTCTGCTTGTTTGTAAATGTGTTTTATAATTTTCCAACTAATGTTGTTATCAATCAACACATAATGGTGTTTGACGCAAAAAAAGAGTCTCAAACTAAATTTACACAATCTATCGGACGGTGCAGTAGCCACTTCCGTATATGATTCCATTTGGGGGAAACCGGCAACTCTGTGACATGTTTACATTCATGTCACACGTGTCAAAATACTGAAAATTCTAACCTTATTTAGGAAGTGATATGCCTTTTTGTGATTTCTGAAGAATCATTGGTTAAATAACGGGATTATTTAAGTTAGCATTTTCTACTATTTATAATTATTATTTTCTTGTGGCAAATTTACTAAGGTACTTCAAAAACCGGTTATTAGTTAGCGGCCAATTAAATTTATTAAAGTGATTAAAATTTACTGCTAATTTTTTTTTTATAGATACTAACTTTAAAGACACTCCATCTCCTGTACCTAAACTTTTACCTCTCCGTTTGCTTCAGAAAATGGCACAAGCTGTTGATAAGACTCAGTATGTTTTACCACTTGATCAACCTTTCGTTCGATTGGAGGCTGAATCTGCCTTCAATGGTCTATCAGAACAAGAAAAATTATATGCCCACCATATTAGTAGAGCATCATGGGCTGGAGGTTTAGTAACATTTTTGCAGGTATGTGATATGTAAATTTGTTAAATGTATATAAATTGAAATTTATTTAAACTTTCATACACATTTTATAATACTTCTTTGAATTGTTTCTAATTGTTAAGTACCTGTACCCTTGTATATGTCAAGTGCATCTAGGTTTCTGTGGTAATAGACAAAAAATATTAAAGATACTTATTGAACTAATGTCAACAAAGACCACAAAAGCCTTTTATGTGATTAGGTATTTCAGGGATCAGTTACATATAAGTATGACTAAGGCATTTTGCCTATACACAATTTATAATACTGTATAGTGTATTTTCATGTTTAATTTATTTGTCTTGCATCAACTATCAGAAGGTTTCACATTGATTCACTGGGAACGTTTTCCTTTAAACAAGTAATAATTTATATAAAAATATCTGTATTATGCTTCAACAAACTTAGCAATCTTATTAACATTACCAATATATAGGTGATAAGAACTGTTATTTGTTTATAGGGGTTTGTATCAATGAACCTAAGAAATAATCAATAATTTACCTGTAGTGTGATAAGTTAAATATAAATAAATATAAAATGATTTGTCATTATAAACTGCTTCAAAAAATTGTTTCTATTGGTAACCGCTGTGCTGCTGTAGGAGTAATGACTTGTCACTGCTATGAAAACATAGTGGGTTTGCCCATTTCTACAAATTATACAGAGCATCCAACAATGTTTGACCTTCAGAACTAATTTTGTCCCTGAAGTTTGGGTTGCCTAATATATAGGACAGCAAGCCAGTACTTGTATTTTGTTTGTTATATGGGCATATTTAAAGGGAAAGGCAAGAAGAAAGAAGAGGCAAATGTTCCCTCTCAGAGCTAACACCTGGAGTAAAATCTTTCAAACCAAACATAAGTTTATAATACATTACCACATTTTTATTCTCACTTACAAAAAGTGAAGCCTTTTTTTTTAAGTTGGTGATTTTTATGAATATGTTTTTCTTATGTTGTATTAAACAGAAAATGGGGCAAAGTAGGTATATAATAATAGCCTTAGTATAAGTCATTAATTAATTATAGCTCTGACATTTTAAATTATTTGTAAATGCTGTTACTTTTTTTTCAGAGTAGCCCAGAATCTGGTCCTATTTTTGTGTTACTACATAAACTTTTTTCTTCTCAGCCATGTGAGGATTTTACAGTCAGCGCACTTAAAGCTGGATTTTCGGAAGAAGAAATCAAGGCATTATTTATATATGCAGCTGGTGTATTGGCAAATGCTGGAAACTATAAGGTATTTGTATACTGTAATATTTTTAATAGCAATATCAGAAAAAAATATGTAGTATAGACATTCTGGGTATAAATACTCAAAATCAATATTTTATATGCAGAGTGTTTGTTTTGTTATATATATATATATATATATATATATATATATATATATATATATATATATATATATATATGTATATTTATAAAAAAAATGAAATAAATTCAATTTTTTTCATTAAAATCAGATTGTTTCTTATTTGATAAATAAAGCTGGATTATGAAATAGATTATACCAACTTAATTTATTTTAAATATATCTTTGAACACAACGCAAATAAACAGCATGATTCTAATCAAATCAACAACTTAAAAACTTAAAAAATGGGTGTAAACAATAAAAGGGGCAGGTGACAAACAAATTTAATTCAACATCTCAGTTATGTATTCCTTATTAGAAGGTTTTGAAGTATTTGATTAATAGTTTCTTAATAATGATTTTTTTCATTATGAGAGGCTGCCAGTTTGTTCTGCCATATTGGATTTTTACCAGAAAGTAACTATTTCATCCCCGTATGACCCTCGATTTTTAACCAAAGTTTGAAGTCAGTCAGATAAGTAGTTTTTAAGTTATGCTGCGTTCAGACAGACTGAACATGCTTTTTGGTTTCCAGGGACGCAAAAACGCTAATATATGCAAAGATCTTGGAGGATGATTTATTCACAATTGAATACCTAAGTCAAAAAGTCAGAGTTCTTAAGAGTTTCAATCAATAACTCATTTTTTTTATAGTAGACATCAGTTCATTGAAAATGAGATGAAAATTTGCTATTTTATAAACAGTAATTTGATTTTAGGGATTTGGGGATACAAAAATAATTCCAAACATTGAAAGAGATCGCTTAGAAGAATTGTTGACATTAAACAAAAATTGGCCACAAATAAAACCACTTTGGAATGAAGTCAAAGATGAAATTTATGATTTGGGACCTGGAAAAACTTGTCTTGGGTAAATAGTTAATTTATTTGTTGTTTACAAATCCAAATGTGTTAATGTCAATCTATAAATTTATTCATTTTAAGTAATTATTTGAGTTTGAATATTCTTAGACCTACAAATATCTGTGTGTTATTATAAATTAAGCTTATATCCAAATTTGTACTGATATCAACAGTACCATTAATTGAATATTCAGATTAAGACATCGTGATTCTTGAGATTATGTTTTGCCGTTGATTACATGAGACCCCAAAAGAAATCTTTACTCCACAAGATCCTCGACAAGATCAGAATACTGAATGAAACAACAATTTATGTATTTATTACTAATATGTATTACATTCTATTATTATCTACAACTATGTATTACAGTATTTCCCTACTCAAATGGTGGCTAGTCTATGTATTTTTATAATAAGTTCCTAGCTACTTGAAGTCTAAAATAATCAGTTGTGCTGGACTATTCGAGAGCAGCAGTGTTGTGTTAACCAGTTCCATTATTTTTATTCAAAATTTAGAAAAATCTCACCATTTGTGTATTAAATATCTTTTAGTGTTCAGAATTTTTATATTTATGGAAAATATTCATCAGCCACTCCATAAACAAAGAACTAAGTGAAGCTTTTTTATGCCTTATAAAACAATAAATATTATCTTCAAGCTAAGCACATTTCATTTTGCCAAAACTTGTTAATTGATAAAATAAGCAAAATCCCTAAAACAAAAATCGACATTTTGTATTTCAAAATCTGGTAATAGTGTCAAGTTGTGCCAGTGACACATTTTGAACAGGAAGTTGAGAAAATTATATTAAGAAATAGGAAAATAATGCCATTTTCCACAAGAAGTTTGTGAGGTCTTTGGATAAAAGTTTGATTTATAATAAGTCACTAATTTTGTATAAATGTTATATATCTGCAATTAAAATTTTAGAGAGATTTAGCCCCTAGATTTAAGAGACCAAAATCCATATATCCAAAAATAATTGCTAACTAATTCTTGATTAGTCAAAATATTTCATTTTAAATAATTTATTTTCTCATAGTAGGTATATCTAATAAAATTTTCAAACTTAAAAACCTGTATGTTTTATTTAAATTTGCACTGATATTCTTTTAATATAATTTTTTACAAACTGTCACTTCAGGTTCATATGCAATCACTGCTGACAGAGTAGCTTTTATTTGCCCTTGATTATGATGTCATTATCAGTCCAATCTTATTTGAAATTTATGGCAGGACTTAGAATTTCAAAACTCCTTAATGTATATTATTTTAATGTTGACATCTAAGGGAACTAAGATGCCTGTTATTTTTTAAAATTGATTATTATTTTTTATGATTGTATTTTCTACTCTTGATGGCGGATAGTTATACCTTAACATTATCACCTCCTAAGATAGAGGACTTGGTTAATAATTATATGCAGTAATATTATTTAGCATTTTAAGCAGTTATTTATTTCCATCATAATTTATTATATTAGGTATCATATGTCTTCTCACACAATTAATTTTTTTTACCCTTTTTAACCTGAGACAAATTGAGAAGGGGATGAAAAAAATTCGTTTCACTCATAGCAATACAATATTTTACTTACTTTGTAAGTTGCCTGCTAACTAGATGTGCTGGATCATTTAATGTTTTTGAATCTTTCTCTCTCAGTTATTTACCAAGTCCTTTTCCATATGCAATTGTTCACTAATATATCATAAATTGTAATTAAAGTAGAGATTATAATAGTACAATTCTAAACGTTGCAGTTATAATCCACAGGGAATTAGTACATATCTTTCAAAAAATGTTACTCCTGAGGACACTACAATTGTACAAAATTGGCTGAAGTCTAGAAAAATGGAGTGCTATAACACCAGGTTATTTAAGACTGAGAAAAATGGAAAGGTAAATTCTTATTCTGAAATTCATAATTCATTGAAATATACAATATTAACATGTTTTAATTGAGTTATCCACAATATGTGCTTAGTAATGAATTATATTCATTGTTTGAGCCACATCTACAAAGACATTAATATGACATGCAAATAAAAACATTTACAGTAATAAACAGGATCTTCTGGAAATCATCAGAAGTAACATGTTAACATCGCAAGACTGTCAAAAAATTCCAACTTGTATTTTTTTTATTGAACACTCTGTATATTGGGTGTCCCAAGTCAATTTATACATGAAATATATTCGCTGGAAATGATATAAAAATGTTCTAATACAAAAACATCTTTTTTAATAACATTGTTTTTTTAATGATACCTTTATCTTTAAAAAACAACTGTCAGAATTAACAATAAATTTGTCATAAGAGAACATTCTAACTAAAAGTAGAGGTAGTAGGATACTCTGCCTCTTATGACAAGATTTTTTTCAATTTTCACGGTTGTATGTTATTTTTTTTAAAACGAATATTTGTGTTTTGGTTTTAACGGCTCTGATGCAGATTAACATG
Source organism: Kuschelorhynchus macadamiae (assembly GCA_030620095.1). Taxonomy (NCBI): domain Eukaryota; kingdom Metazoa; phylum Arthropoda; class Insecta; order Coleoptera; family Curculionidae; genus Kuschelorhynchus; species Kuschelorhynchus macadamiae. The sequence goes on along the minus strand of JAUTXW010002691.1, from coordinate 4,801,987 downwards.
CCACCAATGTAGCAAAATATCTATACAGTAAAAATCTAAAGTTGTATTTTTTTTAAGATGTAAATTATACATTACAAAAGCTAAAATTAAAAAAAATTGTAAAAAAGTATGTTAGCAATAAATATTATTATAACAAGTTACCAAAAAGATCACACATCTTTACAACATCAGAAATCCATTACATTTGGAACTTTGCTTGGTTTAGTTAAGTATTTGTTTTTGTATCAAATATAAATTTTTTAATAATTATATTTTCAGTGTCAGAAAGTCTAACCTGTCTTTCCTTCTTTATTTCTAAAGCATAGTTCATTTTTTTACCAGCAATTTTGAAATTAATGCAATGCTCAAATCCTTTCTCCTCGAGGTCTATTATTCTATTTATAGAGGTACTTTTAAAAAATCGAGGTTAATTTGGACTTCTTTTTATTGATTTTTAATAAAGCCCTTTTCATTATTGTTATATTTAACTTAAATTAAGTTAAATTAACAACAATCAATTTGTTATTTTAAAAAAAAAATAATAATAAATATGTTTGCTTAACCTAATATATTAATACTGTGTGAGTATATAACATTAATCTGGAAGCTGTTTCTCAGAAAAAATGTTAATTGTCCTGGTTTCGAAAAACTCTTTCATATGGTGTGCACCAGGATCTTTTTTTAGATTTGGTTCTTATTGTTTTTACTGTTCATAAACTTACAACTTTCGACTAAGAATTAAAAAGAAACATTTAAATAAACCATCCAATGAAAGTGATATGTGCTTTCTGTAACATAAAAGATGAGAGTGGAGAAATGAAGGGTCACCCAGGGGATGAATTTCAAATGACGATAGACGAAATTCAGTAAATAAGAATATCAATGGTTACTTGTACTATACAAGGAAGTATGAACGACATAGGTCATGTTCAGACAATGTATAAATGGGGGAAAATACAAGCAGTGGCGGCCCAATGTTACTTAAATTTCAAAACAAACTTTCTGTTTCATTGCGCCAATTCTGTAAAACTATACAGGGTGGTACAGAAAATTGAGCTTAAAGTTTGTGAAATGACTGATTTAGTTATTGTTTTATTTCAGGTAATAGTATACAGGGTAGTTGCGAGGTAACAGTACAATTTTATAAAAAGGTAAATTACAAAAAAATGCACACATTTGATACTGGAGCAATTAAAGAATTTTACTTTAAACAAAAAGCAGTATATTATTATTTGAAATTACAAACATGACCAGTTCGACATTGAACTATACAAGCCTTAAAGTATTCTAACGCATGAAAACGAAAATAATAATATTTACAAAGTTATATAACATTTTTAAAATGTTATACTTAGGTTCTTCTCTCTTGTGCATTATGTATGAGAATAAAAAGAATACTACTCAGAGAATTAAATTGTTATATGCGAATTAGGCTAGGTGTTTAGCGAGTTAGTAAATCTGTTAATATATCTTTGTACAGGGTGGCCCATAAGTACCTCCGGGATTTTGAAAGTTAATAACTTCTTTTTTTGATACTACTTTAATTTCCTTTTTTTCAGGTTTTGTAGTCAAGGATTGAGAAATTAATCATGGTAAGATTTACAACTGTAGAGCGCACCAAAATCGTGCAGTTTTATTTTGAACATCAGCATTCTATTGTTATAACTCAACGAGCATTTCGAAGACATTTTAACGTTAGATATGCTCCCTCAAACAAAACCATTCGTGGCTTAATTCAACGATATCAGCAACAAAGTGCTGTGAGTGATCTTCCACGTGCAAGAAGACCACGTTCAGCAAGGACAGAAGACAATGTTGAACCTGTTCGGGAGAGTATCGAAGGAGAAGCTGGTACGTCGACCCAGATAAGATCTGCCAAACTGGGTATAGCTTGTACATCTCTACAGAGAGTTTTGAAAGGTTTGAATCTTTTCCCGTACAAAGTTCAATTGGTACAGGAACTTAAACCTGCAGACTATAAGCAGCGTCTAGATTTTGCCACCGGATTTCAACAATTAGCTAGAGTACAAAACGAGTTTCTTATCAATTGATTATGTTTGATGAGGCGCAATTTCATCTGAATGGCTTTGTCAATAAGCAGAATTGCAGGATTTGGAGTACAGAAAATCCAAGGGTGATTCATCAGCGAGAATTACACCCACTGAAATATACAGTGTGGGGCGGTGTAACCTCATAAGAGATCTGCGGGTTTTACTTCTTCAAAGATAAGTATGGAAATGCATTGACAGTCAATGGAGAACGGTATCAGACTATGCTCCAACATTTATTATTCCCAGCGATAGAGAACAGGCCTGAGATTTGGTTCCAGCAAGATGGAGCCACTTGCTACACTACTATACCAACAATGGAGCTTTTAAGGAATATGCTTGGGGAAAGAATAATCTCGCGCAGATCTGCGAATAATTGGCCTCCGCGATCTCCGGATCTTTCAGTTCCCGACTTCTTTCTATGGGGATATTTGAAAGGACGAGTGTATGTTAATAAACCTTAGACAATCCCTCAACTGCAAGAGAATATTCGTTCGTAGAGATAAGGGCATTGCAACCTGAAACATTAAGGTCCGTTATGGAACAAGTGGTAGAAAGAGCCCGCCTCTGTGAAGTGGAAAATGGTCGCCATTTAAAGGACGACATTTTTCACACATAGTGTAAACCTATCTCCAGGGATTGCATTTTCGATATAAGTACCTCCAAATAAATAATTATAAACATTAACATTGTTATTAACTTTTCAAATCCCGGAGTTTCTTATGGGCCACCCTGTAAAAACCCAGTACGGTTTTGTACTTCTGGACAAGTAAACTTTTGCCCCCAGATTCAATAAAAAGGTTTAATAGTTATGTCGTATCTTGTAACAGACATTTAGAAAAATATTGAACTAATGGAGGTCTTGCAACATTTGTGATAAGACTTGTGCTTTGGGAGGATTAAAAATCGTTAAATTTTCTTTACTCGGAACTCCTCGTTATGAATCTTTCCTTTTATTACGAATAGTGAAGTGTAACCCAATTTAGTTCCACATATACTTTCTTTTCAAACATTTTTATTGGGCGCCATTGTCTTACACCGTATTGGATTGATACCAATATTTTACCAGTTTCTACCAATGCACACTTGATTTTTGGATATAATTTAAAATGAGGAATTTGTGTCACATTTAATTGAGATATGTACGAAAGATTAAGGAACAAAAATTTAAAGCACATTCGTAGTATAAGTCATAATAAATATCTGTAGTCAACTATCCAACATTTTTATTACAATAATCTACTGTCAGAAAATTCAAGCCTTTATTAAATATTAACAGAGAACACAACCTTGTTGTTTGATATCACTAATTTCCAGCTCGTCTGACACGTTCTCAGTGATGGACTCCATGATTCTATATGGTTCCTTCCATGTAGGATCGAATTTGTTATTTTTGTTAGAGAAATTCTTAACTCAGACTTCATCTTCTACCTGAAACATAATACGTGGTTGTCGTGGGGAGAAGCATATTTCAGAGGGTGGCGTCGTTGATTTTGGTCGCCGAACATTTGCACCTGTATTCACTAAAGGGGTTTAAATTTAGACCAGGTCTAACTTGACAGTTACAGGTTTAAGATGACATTTTCAACAATTGAACAAATAATTTTTCTAAATGTCACAATTACACAATGACAGTGACATAAGCGAAACGTATCTGGCAAACTAAGAGCTTTAAGTACCATGGCAACTAGACCTGGTCTAACTCTTAAACCTTTTTAGTGAATTCGGGGGTTGAAGTTGGAATTTCAGGTCCATATTGATTTTGGGAGTGTACAAGTGGATTTTCCAAATTACGGCAAGTAAAGTTATTAGGAATGGTTCGGAAAATGTATGAATATTTTATTTATATGAATATAGCTCAGTTCTTATTATCTCTTTAACTAGCTTGTTGAATTATTTAATTTGTTTCTGTAGTGAAGTTGCGGGATGCTCGATCCTGACCGGAACTTATTTTATCTGAAGAAAAGATGAGATGAATTGAGCTGATGGTTTTACCTTTTAATTTATTTATTTTAATATATATCTTGCTTTACGTTGTTTTATGGGTTAGTCATTAAGTTTTGATGTATTAGGTATCCTGAGAAAGATAATACATGGTAAACACCACCTATCCATACCACTGTATTAAACATGGTATTCTTCTAGCTGTATTAAAATCACGTATTTAGTGAAAAACTTTTAATAAAACAATAATTATTCAATCAGAATCAGAAGACTTTTTGTTCAATCTTTGGTGTCTCCCTGTTAGAGCGTTAGCGTAATGAAAGAAAATGTTTGTTTTGACATTCTAAATATCAAACACATCATTGCTCAAAATCTGAACCAAATATTTAATCTTTGAATATTAACGTTTGGTACAGTTACTAGTTATAAATGCACCACCCTTTAACTTTTTTAAAACTTGTTTCACAACAAACATTTTTATGTAAAAGTCGTAGTTACTAAGCTGAATTTTTTTCTTTGTACAGGATGAGATGAAGACGCTCAGAAATCCAAAGTTTTTCTATACTGTATTATATACTTATGTCCATTAAATGGTTTTTAAAAGGCAAAATTTGAAAAATGTTAATTATGTTTATCAAGTATTTTATAAAGTTTGGACATGACATATGAAAATAATTAGGCGCATCGGGAAGGCGATCAGAAATAAAAGCAAGACGCTTGATATTCATTCAGGTTCAGTTTATTTTGTTGAAATTTTTTGATTATATATTTTAGTATTTTGGACTAATTAGGTCTGCCCGAAAATAAAACGTAATACTTAATTCAAATTCTTATCGTATTATTGTTGTTTTTGAAATGCGGACGGACAACTTCCAGATGTTAAAAAGTGGAATTGCCCGTGTGGTCTTAACTGTTTATAACGGACATCAAAATGTAATTGCATTTTTTCTCAGTTTGTTTTTAATTGAAGTCATACATTATATGATTTGCAACTATTAAATTTTAATTTATTAAAAAGGGTTTTAGCAAATAGACAAATAAGGAGAAAAAAATAAGTTGGTTTTTTTGACAGCTTTACAATGCTTGTTTGTTAATTTCGAATAACACAATTTTATAAGAAATTTCTGCGTAAGAGGTCTAAATATAAGCGAAAAGTTATTGGTTTTCTTATAATAATAAACATTGTGTTATAATGTAATTTATTCAGGATTTTATTTCCGAGGTTACGGTATATGGTTGTCGATATCGTGTATAGATGCAGAAAAACGAGTAAAAAATTAGTAATTTAATACTATAATATTTTAGTATGTGAATTCCTTATGATGGACGATAAAGAAATACAAATAATGTATTAATGATACACATTCAAGATGTTTACACATCTTATAGTGAAATCCGTCTTTTCACGAAGATTCTAGTCAGTTCATGAAGCGTCGGCATATTAAGTAAAAACATGAAATTATTCAATCTGCCTGGACTCTTCATGCAAAGCCCCAATCGTTTCGATGTATTGTGTATAACACAGTCTGCCTTAATTAAAAATCATGTATGTTCGTGAAGTGCCAAAGAAAAAAAGGCTTTTATGTTTAAATTATATACGTGAGACAGAGTGATACGTTCTCATCACAAAATACATAGCATCTGTATGGCAAAAAAAAACTGTCACACAATAAATATAAAAATATATTTTACGGAATGTTTATAATAACAACAATATTTTTAAGCAACAAAAATAAACCTTATAAAATATGGACAATACAGTTCTAAAAGTTTTATCAAATCCTTTTTATTAACTAGTACATGGACTACTTTTGTGACATCGGGGAATTGCACTGCAGGTTTGTCTTAAAGAACTGGCACAATTATTGTAAGGAAACCGATTCCCTTACTGGTACATATATGATTGTTGTTTATTGTATGACTTATAACAATTACTGTAATATGCATTAAACAACTTTTGTTCATTGCTTTTCTGTATAATAGCTAGAAATATAAAAAAGAAAATTACCGATTTTGAAGAAATTATAACAGTCGACTGGATATGTGACTTTATGAAATGCCGTTTTTTAATATTAGTCAGATTGTGTTAGGCACAATTCGCCGAAACTGTATAGGCTTTTCATGAAGAGACTAAGCAGATTCTGTAAACTCATTTTTACACACAATATAACTTTTTTATGTTTTACTTCAGTTTTTAAATCATTGCAGTTAACGCTGCATATAGTTGTTAATTGCATCATTGTATTTTGCTTTTGGTGTCAGAAAAAAACTGAGTTAAACATAATATAAGACTAACTTACGGTCGGTTTCCTCAATCAATGACGATATTAACTGGCAGGAGTTGGATTTTCAGTGTACGCTATTTTTTAGTGTCGAAAAGATCTTGGCTTTGCGTTTCTTTCCTGGTTTCCTCAGCCCTCTTCTTATCTTCTATATGTATTTCCGTGTCCGGGTGCGTATGAATTACTTCCGCATGTAATCTTGCATTGCTATTATTGATCTCTACTGATGCATTTGGTTTTCTTATTTGCTTTTTAATCCCCTTTGGGCACGTCCGTATCTGATTTTTTGATACGATGGATTTTTGGTCTATATATAAAATTTTCACCTGACTATTTTTCGTTGCGAATACCCTTAACAGCACCATATTGGCTTACGGCCGCCATTATGTTCGAATTATTAATTGCAGTCGATAAATCGTAGATTCGAACAACTGTATCCTCACATTCATCACTTATCAGAATATCATGTTCCGTTCCACCTTCATCTTGGAATTTAACAAAACTATTTCAAAACATTTCAGGCAGTAGTTTTATGCAATCTTTCGCCTAGATCAAAAAAACAATGAATACCTGGTATTTGGTCGATTGTAAACCCAAATGTCCGAATCCATTGATGTATTTCCATTAAGACGGTTTTTCCAGTCATTTTAAATCTTACAATGTTATTTTAACGAATACAGTTCAGCACTGTATTTATTAGTTTTTGGGGACCGTGTTTACTCGACGAGAATTCCAGGCACACTGATTCAATTCATGAAAATAACCTTAATTTGAAGATACTAAACGAAATAAACTCCAAATTAAAACGTCTGAATATTCAAATTAACAAAGATTTTTCAGTATAAAACGCCATGGACGTTTACAATTATTCGAAAAGGATTTGCATCCCACAATGCATACAGTATTTGACCATGGTCAGATTGACGGGTCAGTTGACAAGCGCACAACTCTGCTTATGACCCATGCTTTATCAAGATCTTTAACCGCGTGAGGATCTTATCAGTCACATCACTTTAAAGTGTCCGCGTATTTCGGATCTGATTTTCGAGTATTTAAGGTGTGATTTTATGACTTTAATGTTGGTTTATAGCTTTAATGAGGGTTTTATTGACGAACCTGAGCTAACCCAACGCTAAGAGGACAGATTCTCCTATGAGTATAGGTTTTGTTTAATATTCCTCCTTCCTTGTTTTAATATAGACTCGAAGTGATATAAAGTCTTGTCATATTTTCCTGTCGCCGTCGCTCTGCGCCTATATGCTAAGTAAAGAATTAAGCTATTTTAGCTAGGTGAATAATATGATTCCAACTGTAATTAAAGACAATTATTGATATTTTATATTAGGCTAGTAGGTAATTGGATAATCTTTTTAAAGATAAATTATGAAATACGACTAGCCTCTGAAGAGAAGAAAGCTCCAGAAGTATTTGAAGAAGGTGATGTTACTTACAGTATCACCTATGGGGATTATTCGCCTATAATGGGTTTAGTTGCAAACAGTTTAGAGGAGGCTATACCCTACGCCGCCAATGATATTGAAAAACATATGTTAAAGAGTTATGTATCTTCATTTAGAACTGGTTCTCTGGATGATCATAAAACAGGTATTTTTTCTCTTAAGGATATGTATGTGTTTGTATTTTAGAGTTTTTCGCAAAATACTTTTATTTTTCTTATCATTTGTTTTTTTTATCTGAAGCGGTTGGTTTCTAGTTACTTTGCTTAATTTTTTTTATTAGGTTTTTTCAAAAAATCTCAGTCGTTCTTATAATAGCTGTAGTTGTATAATTATTGATACCTTGAATCTACATATGCATATGTTATAAAACAGAACTGTTTCTATTTTAATAAAAAAATATATTAAATTTTAAATCTTAAGAAAACTAAACACACTATATACCGGGTGACCACGGACTAATGTACGCCCCCTTTTTATCTTTTCTTTTAATATCATTTTGAAATTTTGGGAACATATATGGGACACTACTTATCAACTTTTAAATCATATTTGACAATTTTGTTCGCTTTTGATTTAACCGGAAGTGGCGCCAGTTATGAGTTTTTGAATGAAAACTCCCAAAATTTTATATACATTCCGATAACGCTTAAAATTCTGTACATGTCAGTTTTATATTTTTGACATCGTTTAAAAAATGGCGGAACTATAGATATTTATTTTATTTTGCTTAGTTTGGCCATGCCACAAAATTTAATGCTATTTTAGATTCCTAATTCAGACTTGATTAGTAGCGTAACGAAGGAATATTGCATTTAAAACAAAAACACTGTCTACATTTTTATGTTATAAAACAACTTTTTAATATTATTCATCAAAAGAAAAATTTTATCTATTTATTTTAGCAACAATGTCGTTTTATTGCATTTTTTAGTAAAAACTTAATGGCTTTATTAACTATTTTTAGATTTTTTGAAAAATGAATAACGTAATTATTTGCATATTTTATTTTAATACACTCCTATACTCAGACTGATAATAAAAAATCATTAGAAACGACTATATTTCAGTATTTATCAAAAAATGAAATAAAAAGGTTATGTTGCTATTTTGGTTTTAAAAATAAACAAGTCCAAACATTGAAAAAAAAATAAAAATTTGATAAATAATTTTAAAAAGTTATTTTATGTAAGGAAAATATAGGTAGTTTTTGTTTTAAATGAAATTTAGCTTAGTTACGGTACTTACTAAGCCTAAATTAGGATTAATATTTGTAGCATGGCTAACTGAATACAATAAAACAGATGCCTATAGTACAGCCATTTTTTTTCGATTTCAAAAATGTAAAAACTTTTATTTATAGAAAATGAAGTTTTATATGAATTCATTTAAAAATGTATAGATGGCGTCGCTTTCGGTTAAACCGGAAGTGAAAGAAAGGAAAAAAGGGGGCGTACATTAGTCGCCCGATATATATATATATATATTTAATGTCGTGTATGGGGTAACGAATAAAGTCTCCCTTGAAAAATAAAGTACCGTACTAACAAATCCTTAATATTGAACACACTCTGTGTCAAGTGGCTTTGAACACAGTGAAAGTGTGTGAAATACTTTGTTGTAATCAGTTGTCCGCTTACGGTCAGCGTTTTTCTAATAATGTCCTCCTTCCTTAAATTATTTATTTTTACCACTACAAAACTAAAAAACATGAAGTTCTGAGGATTTCTTGTAAACTTGGTATTGGAAGTCGATTTAGACGTAATAGTATACAGCGTAGATCAAAATGTTTTTTTTATAGAACACTCTGTATATTATTGTACCATGTTTCATTACATGGGTCTCTTCTTACTGGTTATAAATATACCAGGTGTGATCCCCTTATCTTAAAAGTCAACCAAGAAATTTTATAAAAATTGCCACAAGAGGCAGTGTGTTATTTTGTTCACACATAAAATGTGTAGTCATAAGAAAGTTTTGTTTCTTGAATAGTCGTATGTCAAAAATGGCAACACCACTATAAATCGTGTGTGCGAAGATGGTGTACTCTATATTATATCGTGAGTATCAGCTGAAATAAGCTAGGGGGGCTGTTGCCTTTCTAAAGTATCATTAGTATAAATGCAAGATGTAGAAGAAGGTATAAAAAACTGTTTATTAAATATATGAAAAGAAGTTACATCAAAGATCCATAGTAAAGCCAAAATGTGTCTAAATGTCTAAATCTTACTAAGTTGTGTCATCTTATACTTTCTTGCTTGCTGCCTTTGAAATATTGTGTCAACTAACTTTACTTTTAATTCAAACTTCACCAGATTTCTAACTTCTGAGCTACTTCCTATTGATAATTATTCCTCGCTTTTTACATGTAGGGATCTTTTAAACCAACCTCACTTGTCCGAGCTTGAACTTGTTTCTTTAATTTTACGTTCGGCATTGAAAGTGAGACTTAATTATATTTTTCCTCTCCTCTATATGACAATATTGTATATGAAAATTATTTACGGCAGATATAACCTATCCATGTGTCAACTTTTTCTCTCATCTAGACATAAAAAGTTTGTTTTTTTTTGAAAGTGGGTTGAAAAGGCACAACGACTTTAGATAAAAATCAGTAATATTGATTATTTTTAGGTTCCAGGTATTGGATCCAAGATAAAGGTCCAGCTGTAGAAACATATATTGGTTTTATTGAGACTTACAGGGATCCAGCTGGAGTACGAGGCGAATTTGAAGGCTTTGTAGCAGCTGTAAGTATTAAGTATCATTATTTAATTTTTTGTATTTAATAATAATAAATTTGTATGTCAATATTATGTTTTTACCCTAGGTAAATAGAGAAATGTCAGCAAAGTTTGCCACGTTAGTTACAAATGCCGAAAAGTTTTTAATTTTGTTGCCTTGGAGTAAAGAATTCGAGAAGGATACATTTTTGAAACCGGACTTTACATCTCTAGATGTTTTGACGTTTGCTGGCAGTGGTATTCCCGCTGGTATTAACATTCCTAATTGTAAGTAGTTAGTTATCGATCACTCAAAAAATAACTATGAACCTGTAGAATATTCAGGTTACAAAAGATATAATTATTTGCGTTCCTAAATTGTATCGCCTTTGAAAGTTGTAATATTTTATTTAGATTTGATAATGATCCACAGTCAAAACATGTAACCAGCACTTATAAGCAGTGTCATATCTAGGGCCTGGCTGCGGGGGCGACCGCCAGGAGCGCAATCCACGCCTATGATATTATATTACTTTTCTCCTACATTGAGTCCCCCCTTTTAAACCAGTAGAAAGAACAGCAAAGCTTATTGTTGGTTTACAAAAGTATCTAACAGATTTTAGAAAAAAAAAGCTAAAAGGAATGTTTGATGAAAAAGCGGAGGATGAGGGGGCGTCCTTGACAAACTTAGATAAATTAAAAATGCAGTTATATAATGTTCTCGATTCTATGATTGCAGAAAATGAATGGAGGTTTGAAACCCTGTCAATTGTAGCATCCGACTTTAGTTTTTTAATAGGAGATCATCTCTCTAGAAAATCTGTAGAAAATTTGAAAAAAGCAGCAGCCGATTTAGCAATAAAATATAAAGATGACTGGACTGGATGTCAATGAATTATTTTATAATTACTGTTGTGACTTTTAAGTTATACGGATAATAATCTAATAAAATATTTTGTTTTATAAATGTGTTTTACTACATGGAGTAGGCAAGTAGTGTAAAGTATAAGTTAACAAAAAAGATGTTTTTAGTTGCTTTCTTTCGGGGGAGGGGGTATCTTAAAAACTAGTCATAGGATTAGATTACGAGAAATTTGATCGGGATTTATATTAAACTAAACACGAAACTTGTTAACAATTATTTGTGACTGTTATTATTTAAATAAAATATTTAATTTTTTGAAAACACTTCAATCAATTAAGAATATATAAGAAACGATAAGAATAAAATTAATAGCAAGGAATTATTAAGGCTAAATTAAGACCTAACAACATAACAAAAATTGTAAATTTATTTTGACCAACTAGGAAAATATGTAATTATTCCCCAATTAATAATAAACAAATCTAAAGTTAATGGGTAAGCTCTTAGCTTTCCCATCCCTCTTTATAAGAAATAACCCCTAAATTGCACCTAGCCAAATAGAGTTTTAAACGACCGAAACATTTACTAGACTAACTGTAAACTGTTTAGGTAAATACAAAGTTGCTCAAAAACCTCATGACATTAAATCTCCGAAATGTCGCTAGGATTAAAATAATTTATATTAAAAAACAATTTCGCTTCTCTTATACACATACATATATTTAGCACTTTGTCAACGAGTCTTTGTACTTAAGGCAATAAAGCACATTTTGTCTTTGACTTTGAGTACGTATGCTAAAGAATTAAGATAAGCTGGACTTTCGAGAGTTTTTAAAAAAATAAAGAAAATAAGAAACAAATGTATATCGTTCTGTTATACAACAACCAAAAGTCACGATTTACGGTAATGAATGTGTGTTTTATGTCTGAGAACTTATTTATACTGCATAAACCTGAGTTGGACTGACAATAATTAATACTATTAATACCTTCAGGTACACATTTTTTCGATTAAGAAAAATCTTTTTGAAAGAACCTGTATATCATATGCATTATGTTAATTTAGTTCTTCTCGTATGACTTGTAAGAGAACTTCTATGTTCTTTTTATTTACAGATGATGATATTAGACAAACAGAAGGCTTCAAAAATGTCTCTTTAGGAAATGTGATACCTGCCAGTTACCAACAGTCCGTAACGCCATTTTTAACTCCAGAAGATGCAGAATTGTTGCAGAAGTGGAGAGTGCCAGCTTTTGAATTACAAGTATGTTGTAGATATAGTTAACGAACTAAATTGTTGGGCAATTATGTGACATTTTCCAAAGTTTTTATCAGTTTTGGTAAACCAAGCATTGCTGTTTCTTATCAGTTGCGACTTATTAATAAATTTGGGTTGATTTTTACTAAACGGTTTGATATTAAAATTACTAGGAATACAAAAGCTGTTAAAGGGAAAAAATCTAGACAAATTTGTTAAAAATGTAATGGCGACCGCGGAACTGATCGAGTTGTTGAATTTTTTTGAGATATTTAGGAAAAATTAAATATTGCATTTTTAAAAATATGCTATAATTTATTTATTTCTCAAAATCGTTCACTACTGTGTATATATTTCCAAACCAATTTGCATAATATTTTGATTCTGATGATTTGTATTATATGAACTTGGATTTTTTATTTTATTTTTACAAGCGTTTGACATCCCAAAATCAGCAATGTATTATATTTAATGATTAGGCAACATATTTTCTGTAAGATTTACAAAAAGGTAAATTCCCAATTCATAACCAAAAATTGTAGTTACTATAAATCTATGAGTACTATACGTCATTGGTTTTGGGAGATCGAATATAAATATATACATATATATATATATATATATATATATATATATATATATATATATATATATATACATATGTATATATTATATATAATTATATATATATATATATATATATATATATATATATATATATATATATATATATATATATACATACATATATCTATATATATACATATATATATATATATATATATATATATATATATATATATATATATATATATATACAAATATATATTAAGTTGATAATGGGCCACTGTATAAGAAACGTAAGATTAAAATTCGGATTACCTCATAAAATTTTACACTTAAGAAATGTAATTACACAAACTCAAACATTTCTACTTCTTTTCTATTCACGTCTTAGGGACCCTAGATGCCAAAAACGTGTTCTCTCAGATCCGTCAGTCTGTCTGTCTGTCTATTGGTCTGACGGTTCTCGGCATAGCTAAAAAAACTACTTACCCAATTGACTTCATATGTTGGTCAAAAATTAAGGGTTATATAGGGATGACCTAATAAATTTTGGAAAAAATCCAATTGGGCAAAACAAAATGGGCAGATATTAAGAAAATTACTTTTAAAAAATTACTTATCCAAATTCTGCACAAAAATCAAGTATTATGTCAGAACCAACTAATAAAATTTTGGTACGAATCCAAGATGATTTGTTCAAGAATTAAGTATGATATAGATATGAACTGGTCAAATTTGTAATAAGAATTTAAGATGGGGGAACAAATTGGTGGGTCAGTGAAATGTAAAAAAATTATTACTAAAAAACGAATTATCCAATATACTTACTTATAATTTTGCACAACAATCAAGTGTTACTTAGAAATGCATTGGTAACATCTTGGTACTTCGAATCACAGATGGGGACTTGACTATAAAGAGATAAACTAGTAAAAAGATGGCAGCTAAATAAAATATTTAAAAAATTAACGCAAAAAAACCTGTTATTCAATTTACTTCAAATTTGGCATAAGAATTATGCCCAAAATGTGGCTTGGCAGAGACTGCTCAAATATTGGTACAAATCCAAAAGACAGTAATATACTAGCGAAATTGGATCACACTTCATAATTCCAAATAAAATCACAGATTCATAACGAGGGAAAAAGAAATTTACCGATTTATTAAGAGTAAAAAGTTTACAGCATGTTTTCAAAAATTTAACAGTTTTTTTTGTCCACACCATATGTAAAATAAACGCCGACACAACCTAGATAAATGTTAACCTTGTATAGTGGCGCTGTTACGAACAGTGGAACAATGGATTTTTTTTCTGATTTTCGTATCTAGACGCTAGAAGTAAGTTATCTGTGGCCATACGTGTTATTAAATCTCGATGTTTTTATGGTGAGGATGTTTGGGTGATCAGAACCTTCCCTAGTAAATTCGAATCTGCTCTCCAGAAGAGACATTGTAATAGTAAAAGGAGAAAGAGGAACTAAAAGTCCGGTCAACCTTCTTGTATCAATATTTATTAGATTCCTACGCGTTTCGATCCTAGGGGATCATCATCAGGGTACAACTGATTGTAGGAAACAGGACAAAAACTTTTTCAAATTAGATAAAGTTTCGCACAAAACAGTTATGTACAACAAATAAGTTTAACTATAACAAAGGAACATAAAACAATTATGTGGAAATACATACACTAATTATTATTCATTTACACAAACACATGTTAAAATCGACTCTTTGATACAAGAAGGTTGACTGGACTTTAAGTTCCTCTTTCTCCTTTTACTAGAACCTTTCCTTCAATTTTTGGCTTTTTCTCAAAGGTAAAAAATATAAATAAATATATATCCATAATATTTTTTGTACAACGTTTTGGTTGGAGATCCCTAGTCTTTTTCAAGTACTTCACCACAAGAGGATATCCAAAAGACAAAACAGCTTAAATTTAAGTTCAAATAATAAAATAGTTGTCCACATATTTAACATCATACAAACCCTTAATATAACCAATTCATACAATGGACATACATTTTAGGGAATGAAACAAACACAAGCAGCAAGTTAGTCATTCTTATAGTATGTGTTTTAAAAAATTATACCCTGTATATATTTTTGGATCATTGAATTCAAATAGGATTTTTATGAATATTGTGTTTTTTATGAACCCTTGGTAAAGTAGGACGCTACAAGATTTAAAAATATACTACTGATATATTTTTTATTAATAAATTTCTTATAATTTTAAAGACGTTCTGTCGACTTTCTAGGTGGGCCTTCATGAACTCCTAGGTCACGGATCTGGAAAACTATTGCGAAGGGAAGTTAATGGAACTACAAACTACCCTTCGACACTTTTGGATCCTTTGACTGGTTAGTAAAAGTTCTTGTAGAAATGTGAAAGTTCCTTTCTGAACTTAAAAATTAACTGTTTATTTACTTAATTATCCTATTCCCTCATTCAATAGTATATTAGTATATTATATGGGAGGTTTTGCTTTCGGGACATACTAATTTGCAACTTGTGGTGTGCTGTAGAGCCACATTAAACACAGAAGAATACTGTGACCCCTATCTGAAACATGTTGTGCATGGCAGCAGACACAATGGTCCATTTTAGTCAAACGAAAACAGTTAACATCAACACAAAACCTTAATATAAATAAATATGTTATCCATCGGTGACTCATACATTTTTGTAATCAACTCTTTAGTATGTTTCAGATCAGCCAGAATGAAACAAAAAATAATATTGACGTCAAAAGGTCGCTCACGTAAGATTTGTACACGTCACTCGTTACCCTACTGCCTTCAAAATACATATTACTAAAAATATACAAAAACTTATAAACTATTTAATTTCAATTATTTGCAAACAATAAGGATTTAACATTATTACATATTAACACTGAATTTTCATGAGTTTTGTTTAGGTTAACTGTTTATTTAACTGATATGCTATAAAATGTTCAAATTTATTTATTTTTAATAATGAAATTCTGTAAAAATAGTATGTTCTAAAATATCCAAATTCAGTAAATCACTGTACATAGTTAAAATACAAAGACCAGATATTTCACATTCTCACTGTTTGCTGTATTCTTTAAAATGTTTCAATTACAAAATCTGCTTCTAGAGTTCCTAATAGCTGGGCTCTTAATCTTCTTAATGTGCCCACACGAAAAACTGTAGCAGCTACCTAGAAATGATATTGGAAGTGAAGTCCACAAAATTACCTTAAATAATTAAGGGGAAATCAACAAATTCTGTAGCTCTCTACTCACCATGCATTGATGCGACGTTATGGTGCTCGGATTTACAAATCTTTGCATAATGTGGATGTATTATATTTAATTTTAATTTTGAGTCCAAAAATAACTAAAAATTAAAAGTCAGATGGCTGCAAATACGTTTCAAGAAGAGATGAATGGCCCTGAGAATCACTGGAAAAAAACTAGGGGATACAAACTTTAAGCTGTTGAAATAAAAAAGCCCTTAACAGATACAGCAGTATTAAAGATTAAAATAGAAATAATTATAAGCATATTTGATTTTATATATATATATATATATATATATATATATATATATATATATATATATATATATATATATATATATATATATATATATATATATATATATATATATATATATATATATATATATATATATATATATATATATATATATATATATATATATATATATATATATATATATATATATATATATATATATATATTATATAACTACATGAATGGCCCTGAGAATCACTGGAAAAAAACTAGGGGATACAAACTTTAAGCTGTTGAAATAAAAAAGCCCTTAACAGATACAGCAGTATTAAAGATTAAAATAGAAATAATTATAAGCATATTTGATTTTATTATGTATATATATATATATATATATATATATATAATCACACCGGAGCCCCAATAGGTGGCGCTAAGTGTTATACTTAGCATGTAGTACTGTTTCAGTATGATAAACGTTTCGTTTTCGATTTTGTCATATCAAGCAATCTGTTATTTCAGATCTCCCTGGATACAAGCCTGCCTGATGAGGCTAAAGGCCCAGAAATCATGATCTCAGAAGGGTACCCTGTGACATAATCAAAAGCAATTTTTCTTGTAGGCCGTTTTGCACCTGCAGAAATTATATATTTCTGCTATTTATATATATATATATATATATATATATATATATATATATATATATATATATATATATATATATATATATATATATATATATATATATATATATATATATATATATATATATATATATATATATATATATATATATATATATATATATATATATATATATATATATATATATATATATATATATATATATATATATATATATATATATATATGCAAATACGTTTAAAGAATGGCCCTGAGAATCACTGGAAAAAAACTAGGGGATACAAACTTTAAGCTGTTGATATATAAAATAATATATATATATATATATATATATATATATATATATATATTATTTATTTTTTCAAACTAAATATAATATGGATACAAAACTTAAATTACTGATAAATCATATACTAATAATATTGGGCAATCAACAAGTGTTATCGAGAACCTGTGCATAGTATTTTGTTATTTTAACCTTTTTTCATTTTGTAGGTGAAGCTCCAACATCATGTTATGAACCTGGAGATACATATGACACTCGCTTTGGCCCTCTTAGCTCATCTTATGAAGAATGCAGAGCCGAAGCTGTAGGATTATATCTTAGTTTGGAACCTGAGGTATGCTTTACTCTTTACCACATAATATTAGATGGCCGTATTTCTTCTGTAACCAAAAAAGTACCTACCTTAGGTGTCACTAAACCTCTTACACTGAGGGAAGAGAAGTCCCATCATTAAGTGATATTTTTTTTTATTTGTGGACAGACCATGAAAACTGAATGACAGAATGACCAAGTACAGATATAAATATTTATAGATACACAAATCATAAGCGGGATGTAATGTTTTTTATTTTTTAATGGGCCTCCATTTATCATAAAAGGAAGTCCATTTTATATTCCGCATTTGGACAATTTTAGTTCAAATTGGGATTACAGAGTATTACCGGTCAATATAGGAGCAGTGTATATTATCGATAGGTCCAATAAGAATATTACCCACTACAGGAAAATAGTAGCATAGCAATAGAGACAACTAACTGCAACAGACATGCATGAAATTTGAAGAAACATCATATTGTGTAAACACGTCTTGAGTTTTACTTTTTTCGCTTATATTGGATAGATATCGGAAAAATATTCATCAAAATTCAACATAAATTAAAATGTAAATTGAACAATAAAACGGATAAAAACTTAGACAATTTTTTTGTTTGGAGATCCCGACGATTCTTATCTTATAGAAATAGTAGGTGTCACTATTTTGATTTATTTTCCCTATGAAAAAAAATAAATGAAAAATATATAATTTCAAGTTACTCTTAATAAAAGCTTGTTAATAAATTTGATTCAGATTGCAAATTTTCAATTTTACCATAAAAAGCTGAAATGTTGTCAAAAGTGAACTTCCATTAGCTTTAAATTTAAGACAACTTTTACTTTACTGTTTTATTAATTAACTATTGACAAAACTGTTCTGTTAAAATATATCTTGTATTTTGTTTTAAGTGTTTACATATCGCAACAAAATAATTTGCAATTGGTTTCGTAGGCAAGTTTATTGTTGTGGGCATAGGTGGTTATTATCGAGAAAATAAATAAAGTATTCTAAGAAATATATATGGATGTTATTTGACACAGTTGTCTATAAACTTAATAAAATCTTTAAATACGGTGATTTTTGAAATACACTTCTGAAACCATTTAAACTTTGCGTGTCAAGTTTGACAAAAAAAAGTTTTAATTTTAATTAATACACATAAAATTAAAAATTATGTTACATCTAGTGGCGCCGTACTCAAAATTTAGATTGGGACCTTGATTAAAACACTTTGTTGCATTGCCAAGCTTTTGGCAACTATTTATTTATACAGCGTATTATAGAATATAAGTAACAACGTATTATAGAATATAAGTAAAATTAATAAGACTTACTACTGGTTTTTATTCCTGAAGAAAACCAATTAGTAAGTCTTATTAACTTTACTTATATTCTATAATACGCTGTTACTTATATTCCATAATACGCTGTATAAATAAATAATTGCCGAAAGCTTGGTAATGCAACAAATCATTTTGATCAAGGTCCCAATCTAAATTTTGAGTATGGCCCCACTAGATTTAGCACATCTTGTTCTAACTAGTTGTCATGACTACCAAACCAATTGGTATATATATATATATATATATATATATATATATATATATATATATATATATATATATATATATATATAAACTTTAACTTATCACATTTGACCTATTCCCGGAAGTTATGAATCAGATTTTGTTACGATAATACCCAGTATGCGATATTTTCTAACATTAAGTGAAAGACAAATAAAACCTCTAAATGGCATATGGATGAAAGACAGACCGTATCACTGCCCAAACAAACTTCAAGGTGCCTTACGAAGAAGGACTCCTTCAACATGATAGTTTTAGTCTCTGCTTGTTTACAAAACTAATTCAATCCAACTGCAACTTAAAATGTGAAATCCAACAAAAATTAATATTGAATTAAAAAAATTAAAACTCGAAGCCGCAATACATGTGCAAGAAGTATTCAAAACATAAGAGCATGAATTTTTTAACTTCTTGTAGTGACAAAAATAAATATGTTAAGGAAGTGGATCATGCATAAGATCAAAAAACATTTCTTTAGATAAAATTGACAGGCAATAATATACCATAACATATATATATATATATATATATATATATATATATATATATATATATATATATATATATATATATATATATATATATATATATATATATATATATATATATATATATGTATATATATATATTCTAATTATGTTTTTTCTTGGGTATTTGTTCAAATGAAAAGATGAAATTAAACAAATTTATCTAATTGTTCTTGATGTTGATGTTGCTTTTTTTTTATTTATTAACCTTTTCAACCACTCAGGGTTCATCGGTCAAAATTGTCAAAAGAAGGAATTTTGGGTTTTTCTATTAAATCCCAGTTAACTTTTTTACACAGACAACATTTATAACAAGCACACTTAAAAACAAAAAACTAGTATGTCAACATTCATTAAATTTTCTACTTAACATAGTCTCGTGTCGAACGAAACTTTCATTAAATTGACAAACTCTTTTTCAAATTCCTCGAGTGGCTTCAAATATCCAACTTAGTGTATTTATAATCAACAAGACGATATTCATTTAATGGGAAGTTTACATAGTTTTTGTAATATTAAAAATAGATAATTTAAGAGGGCGGACATTGCTTACTTTAATAATTTTCAACTTGAAGAAATAACTACTTTTAAACATCTAATTATAAAAAAACGTTATAGAAGTTTATTTCACAAAAATATCCTTGATTTTAAGATGAAATAAACTAAGTAAACTCCAAATTAAAATGTCACACAATTCTTAATGTATTGTAAGGACGTAGCCGATGCACGCATCGGACAAGTGGCCCTTCTGAAACGTACACTACAGAATGCTAAACATTCCAAATGGTACGAATTCGCATGCAAGGTCAAATAGATAAAGTAAAAAGTAAAATAGCCCTAAGAGGCATGTCAAATAGAAATAAAGAAAAAAAAAAGAACACACAATAGTTCGTCAAAAAAGCAACACAATACATAAATAATTAAAATACAAGTGAATAAAAATACATACAAAGTATACATAGATATAAAACAATCATAAAAGCAATTCGTTTAACCGCCTTTTAAGCTGTAAAGTGCTTAAACTGAAAATGTCATAATCAGGGAAGTGACGATTGTAATTGCGTACCAGTCGATCGACAAATGCGCTAAGCCCATAATTTGTACGATGGTATCCTTCAAAAAAGAGTTGAGATTGCCTTGTTCTCCTAATAGGAACCAGAAATGCGACCGACTCAAGCAACATCGGACAGTCAATATCTCCACTGAGCAGTTTGTGAAGAAAAACTAGAAGTGCCTTCTTTCTTCGAAACTCAAGTGTTTGAAGGCCACACAGAAGAGCCCTGGTATTATATGTTAAACCCTGGTACGGAAAATTAAACTTATACAAAAGGTATTTGGCAAATCTATTTTGGACTTTTTCGATTTTATCGATATGGCACTGATACGATGGACTCCAAACTGTAGAACAATACTCCAGAACGCTGCGAATAAGTGAGTTATAAAGACATCCAATTGCTTTAGTATCTGTGACATGTTTTGTTTGCCGCTTTATAAAGCCCAACAGCCTGAAACCCTTCAGCACAATACTATCAATGTGCAGACCAAAAGTTAAATTCTCATCAAAAATAACGCCCAGGTCTGTAAAGGAACTAACAACTTCAAGACTCACGTTATCTATGAAGTAGGAGGAGAGTATGGGTGTAATGCGTTTATGAAAACGGAGCACTTTACATTTAGAGACATTAAGAAGAAGATGGTTAATGTTGCACCATTTGATAAGCTTTTCCAAGTCCGATTGCAGTGGATTAGATTCAGAGGAAACTGGTGAAAAGAATTTTAAATCGTCTGCGTATAAGAGACACTTAGACACTTTAAAGCATGATACTATATCATTTATAAATAGTAGAAAGAGAATTGGACCAATATGAGAGCCCTGTGGGACACCAGATGTCACAACAACCTCTCTAGAAATTGAACCACATACGCTAACTCGCTGACGACGATTGAATAAGTACGATTCTATCCATAGCAGGTAGGTTCCAGAAAAACCAATTCGCTGCAATTTGAATAACAGAAGCTGATGGCAAACCCTGTCAAAAGCCTTCGATATGTCAGTATATATAACATCGATCTGTTGACCAGCCTCAACCGACGTTGTTAAGTAATTCTGGAAAATTGCAAGATTTGTAGTTGTTGAGCGACCACTAAAAAAACCGTGTTGCATACTAGTGATGTAGTGCTTCAGAGACTCAAAGATATGATCCGTGATAATTGCCCCAAACAGCTTTGGTATATGCGAAAGCAAGGAAATACCTCTGTAGTTTTTAATATCGCTCTTATCCCCAGATTTAAAGATCGGCATGAGAGTGGAAAACTTCCAAATTTCGGGAAAGGAACCCAGATTAAAAGATTTCTGAAAAATTTTACAAAGGAGCCGAGACAACGACTCGCAGCAACGTTCCAATAAAATAGTGGGAACTCCATCTGGACCAGCCTTTTTAGAAAGATCAAGGATTTTTATTTTATTGCAGATTTCCGCCTCTGTAATACAATAGGTTGATAGTAATTTTCCCGAACAGCTTATAGGGCCAATCTTGCTAAAATCTAAACTACGGTGACGTGAATAGCAAGACTCAAAGTGAGTGGCGAAGGCATTAGCGATGTTATTCGAACCGGTAATTTCCTCTCCGTCATAATTCATGACACTGGGCAGCCCAGAATCTCTTCTCAAATTACGTACGAAAGACCAAAAATGCCTGATATTCTCTGGGATAAGCAATTGAGTTTGTATGACATATGCAAGATAGCACATATCAGTCCGAAGCTTAACCTCACGTCGTATGTCGCAGTAATCAAAATAGTCAACATCTTTATTGGACCTTTTATATTTTTTGTATAGACGATTCTTTTGTCCAATAACTTTTCTCAGAGGAAGGTCGAACCATTTCGGATATTTACAGTCGACTACCGTTTTCTTGGGGACACAATTATTGATACCTTCAAACAAGACCTCATAAAAGAGTTCAACCATTTTGTTTATATCAGATTCTACTGATAAAAAAGACCAGTCGGATTGATTGTAAAAAAGGTTTAGATTGTGGAAATTCGCTTGATGAAACTGATAAACGCTAACTTCATTAGAATTTTTCATTGGAGAAACATATTTAATTTTAAAATTTATCTCAATTGCTGGATGGTAGGGATCAATGTTTACGAGGGGAAAACCAGATTTTAAAATGGAGGCATTGACAAAGTCACTGGCAAATATTAAATCCAGAATTCTGCCCATGTGATTGCACAATGAGTTCATTTGCTGCAATTCAAAAAAGCTCATTGAAACAATAAGAGTTTCAGAAGCTGGAGATGGCAGAGATTTTGGAACAAGTGTGTTATCCTCATAAACCCATTCCACCGAAGAAAGATTAAAGTCCCCGAAAACAAAAAATGTGTGACTATCGTATCTGTTTCTCAACGACTCGCAGGTATCACAAAAAGACTGATAGCACTCCTGGCTAGAATTAGGTGGAAAATAAACGCAGCCCAAAATCAAACTTGCATTGCCCGCGCGCACCAGGACCCAAACATCATCAAAGTCCATATAAGTAGGAGTAGTAACCAGAGTTACATGAAAAGCACAAGAAACGGCAATCAACACTCCACCGCCGCGATGACACCCTAGTTCCTCATAACTCCTATCTCTACGAAAAACTACATATTTGTTATTAAAAATTTCGTTGTTTGAAATATCCGCGTTAAGCCACGTCTCAGTGAGACATATCAAGTCATAGTCGCAAGACAAAACTGCAAGAGAAATCTCACCAATCTTTGTGCGAAGCCCTCTGACATTCTGGTAGAACATGACAAGACTGTTCAGTTGTGGCGAAGCATTTGTAATTGGTGTCAGAGTTGTTGCTGACTTGTCGGTGAAATGAGAAAAGTTGATTCGACGTTGGTTGTGTTTGAAGATTTCTCAGGTTGGACTGGAAAACCACGGCACAAGAGACTGACCAGCTCTGCCCTTCAAGTCAAGGTAAGAGGAATAAAGCTGACGAGCTCCTGGACAAGTTGTTTTTCCAAAAATATGTTTTGATCACGGATAAAACTGTTCAAAACCGGTCTATTTCTATAACGAGGGGTGCTCACTATCACGAGATTTGTATTACTACAGGCTTTAAGTAGACACTGAACCTGTTCTGCTTTAATTGGAGTCCCCCTAATAGCATTCTCCGGTCCACAGAAAAACACAATACAATCATCCTTTGTGAATTTGGCGCAGTAGGATATGCATTCAGAGACCAGTTCCTCAAACAGAAACTTAGAACGCCATTGACAATTCAAGTCAAATGTTCCTCGTGTAAACCTCCTAAATAATGACATACAGCCTCTAGCCATCTGGTTGCCGATAATCAAAAGCTGACGCCTTCTCTGACCAGAGCCCCTAACAGAATTTGCACTGACTGATTCGTTATGTGGTTTACTATTGAGCGAGAAAATTTGCTGATTGAGAAGCTTGATGTCCTTTGCATAGCATTCGTTCTCCTTCTCCAGCGTCTCAATGGTAATGGTCATACTACTGCTAAGCTTAGTTAATTCCGATACTTCATTTCTGAGCTTGTCTTCGGATTCACTGCAGTTTTTTATTTCTTTTGTTAGATCCCTGTTTTTATCTTCTAACCTTCTTATTTCAGTTCTGAGTCCCTCTAACAGCTTATTCTGTTTATCAAGTTCGGCAGTAAACTTTCTCTCTGCTTCTGCAACTTCATCCTCGAATGCATCGCTGCTGCTTTTTACCCGACGAATATGGCAGTCCCTCTCTTTTAATTCCTGTTTTAAATTGAGAATTTCTGTTAAAAACCGCTGACATTCATTTTCTTTCTCTAAAGCATGCTCCTGACATTCTAGGGAACAGTAGATCCTATGCCCTCCAATCACAACTGCTTTAGGCAGACGCTCAAAACAACTAGGATGAAAAACGCCGAAACACACTATGCAGCAGTAATTAGCAAAGTCTTTACTTCGACAACATTTAAAATTTCGGAGCATTTTCCCTGAGTTAAAGAGACGAAAAAAACAATCAGTGAGGTAACTATAACGAAGGAAAGGGCGTAATATATACTTAAAATGTGTACTTAATATCTAATATAAAATTTAAAAAGCCCATACAATAATAATAATTACAGTGATAACATAACAAAGACGGGGACACTCGCTTCACGCCCAGGGGTCTGTCTGGACGACTTAAAAAGCACAAACAAAAAAGACCACTATAAAAAGGAACAACAGGAAGGAAAAATAAGGACTAATTATTATTATTATTATTTTATAAATTCAAAATTTAAGGTTGTTCTTGCTAACAGACACTAATAATGTGCATTGCTAAAACTCTACTAAAAACTGAATAATATAAATTAGATTCGCCTGACCCAAGTAAATGAAAATTACAATTTGGGATCTTCTTATCAGTAAATTTGCATATTCTGTTGTATTGGAATGTTCATGGAGTGATAAATTTTAAATTTTTTATTGTTCCATTCAGCAAGTGAACATAAATTAGCATTCTATTTCTTTAGATAATAAGATTGTTTATGAGCTACTGGATTTGAATAATATGAGAATACATACAGTTTTTTTCAAGCAACAAATCAATACCAGACACATATATTTTTTCAAAGTTAAAACCACTTAAAACAACACCTCTGTAAGAACACAATTTAATCACAATTCTACGGCAAGTCTTGCGTCTATATCTGAATTCTACATATAAAATAAACGTATAAAACAGTGAATCAAACTGTGAAAGTTATTGGAGGTATTTTCTGGAAAACATTAGGCCACAGTTGAAATTTTTCATTTTTCATTTCATTGTTTAAACAGAAACACCTTAAAATTTTTTTTTATTTTAGGTTCTTAAAATATTTGGACACGAAGGGAACTATGCTGAAGAAGTAACATATGTGAATTGGCTGTCTTTAGTTTGGGCTGGTGCTGGTAGGGGCTTAGAGCTTTGGGAACCTGGTCGAGGTTGGTTGCAGGCCCATGCTCAGGTACCAAAAACAATATGTTAAATAGTAATACAATAGATAAAAGTGTGGGATAATAATTTGCTTATCTTAGCATGCAAAATACTGGAGCTACAACTAATAAATTGTAAAAGTCAGAAATAGGTTGCCTCGTTGGGTCTAAACCAAAGTGTCTAAACCGAATATTGAATATTTCACACTTCCTATGAATTAAAACAGAAAGGAAGGAGCATATGGTGGCATTGAAACAAAGCAGGTCACTGACGGCGTTATTGAAAAACTAGAATATAATCGTTTTTCTCAACTTAATTCGCAAATTTCCTTTTTCGTACTTCCCAATATACTATATTATTAATATATTATCTAAGCTATAAAGAAAAAGTATTGCAATCGCAAACGTTTTAAAAAAAAAAATAGTTTTTTTCGACATTTTAGAGTTCTTAGAATGAGTAAAAAAAAAGAAAGATCTTTATATGAACAAAATTGCGTACGATAATTGACAACGGCTAAACTGATTCTGAAACTGAGGTCTCGCGGACAGAAGTTTGGGGTGTTACAAACATAGATCTTTAATATTTTTAAAGGATAAAGCTCAAACTGAAACTTACTTTATTGTTAAAAGAACATATAGTCCTTGCCAATAAAGGAAGCTCTATAAAAATAAACACATTATGAACCAAGTATTTACGTATTCAAAAAGGTACAAATATAACCATAATAAAATCCACCTTTAAATATATAATATAATAAAAGACACATAAGGCTTTTAAGTTCAGACTTTAGCCACAAAATCTAAAATATATTAGTAATAACAAAAACAAAATATATGGTATGTGCACAAACTATCATCTTAAAATTCTTATAAGTTATAATATGATGTTGCCTCCAATCTACATTTTACTTTTCTCCTAAACAATGTAATAATGGGATTTATTTTATATTATTATCAGTGCTGTACGATATGTATAATTGTTATTGAATTCTTTTTATTTCTATTGCAACTAGGTTAAATATATCTAATTATGTCCATCTCATCTTTAATATTCTTAAAAAGTTTAATATAAGTTTAGTCCATGCTGTATCTATATATATCTAACAAACATATCTACCCATTTAATAATAAAACAATTTCAGTGTAAGTATATTTGCACAAACAGTGCATATGAACATGTGCCAGAATATGTAACTGTTTCCATTTTTTGTAGATCTCAATTTAGTCGCGGTGGTTCATTGATAATGGCCAAGAAGTCCTTTTTAAATGCAAACCGTTTCATATCTGTGCATAGATATAATGCTTTAAATGTAGAACGGGTCTTCGAATTTTCAATAATATATTCAAAGACTTTAAAACTGTATGTGATTTTTATTTGCTGTAGTCCTTCTTCTAATTTTTTGGATTTTTTATCAAGTTTAGAACAACTACTGCACAACTTACCCAGCGACTGTGATATTATATTGGTGGGTGATTCTAATCATGATCTTGACAATTCTGATACTCCGTGCAATATTAACCTAAATATTTTACTTAGATCTTTCAATTTAGCTATACACGTAGATTCCCCCACTCGAATAACTCAACATTCTGCCACTATCATTGATTATTTCTCTTCAGCTTTCAACCCTGTAAGTGTCTTGTGTTCCGTAGTGGAGGGGTTATCTGATCATGAGGTCATACTAGCAATTGTTCCGTGTGCACCTTCAAGGGGTGAAAAGAAGATCAAAAGGGGTAGGCTGTTTAACAAATCAAATTTTCGAAGATTTTCCCATGCTTGTTCAGATGTTGATTGGGCCGGAGTTGCTCACTCTGATGTTCCCCTAGAAACATTTTATTCTCTTTTACAGCAGTGTTTCAACAGAGCCTTTCCTATTCAAAAAATAAAAAAGAGAAACTGTAAACCCTGGACAACTAAGGGTCTACGAGTGTCTACGTCTACGGTGTCTTCGTAATCTTAAGAAGTTTACTACTGACAGAGGGTTTTTAACATATTTTTTCAAATATCGGGCTTTATATAGAAAACTTATTAAAACGGCTAAAGAAAATCATTACAGGGATCGTTTGGCTGGAGCAGCTAACCGACAGAGGGAGAGCTGGGCCATCATCAATGAACTCAGATCTCACCCGATGATCTAAATCGTTTTTCTGTTCTGTTGCTGCTAATTTAACGGGCAAAATTGATCAGGCTATTGACCCCATGAGCTATATGAGGAGGATTTCTGTTGGGCAATCTTTTTTCTTTTGTCCTACCAATTCTGAGGAGCTTTCTCGCACAGCCCGTTCAATCAAGAACTAAACGTCATCGGGTGAAGACGGAATTTCAGTTAAAGTGTTTTTATCTCTTCTTCTTTCGGCAATTCAAGCCCTTGCCGATGCTATTAATCATTCGTGGACCCACGGTTACTTCCCAACCTTTCTAAAGGGAGCCACAGTCATTCCGCTTCATAAGGGGGGGATCCTAGCAATTTTAGACCTATAGCGCTCCTTTCCTCTCTCTCTAAGATTATTGAGCGACTTGTCAAAGCTCACATGATGCTCTTTTTGGAGCGTAATAAAATCCTCCATCCTAGTCATTTTGATTTTCAATCCAGCAGGAGCACTGCTGATGTTATATTCAGGTTCTTGGAGGGTATTTATCAGGGGATCAATGCGTTCCACTCAGTTGCCGCAGTTTTTGTGACTTGTCAAAAGCGTTTGACTGTGTAAGTCACAGTTTGCTCCTTCAAAAGCTTGCTGTGTATGGCTTCAGGGGCAGGGTTCTGTCGTGGTTTGGATCATTTCTTACTGGCCGCTATCAGAGAGTGGGGAGTTCCGCAGGGATCTGTGTTGGGTCCTTTGCTTTTCCTGCTTTACATCAATGATTTAGCTTTTGTTGTTATTCATGGCCGAATCATCTTATTTGCCGATGACACCTCAATATCTTGGAACCATCCTAATTTGGACTCCTTAAGAGAGACCATATCACGGGATCTTTCTGTCATTAGGGAGTGGTGTGATTCCAACTTCTTAACCCTGAACACTAGTGCCTAGTGGGATTTAGATGCGTGGTGGCTGATGTTGTTGTGGGTTCTGTGCCACTGAGCAACCTGTCAGTGTCAAAGTTTCTCAGCGTAAACATAGACGGTGACCCAAAATTTATTCAGCAAATTACGTTTATTAGCAAAAAGGTGGCTGCCGGGTGCTTCGCTGTCCATAGGGTTGCTTCCGAGGTCGGATTCAGTGCTGCCAGGATGGTTTATCACTCTCTAGTGGAGTCGCACTTTCGGTATGGCATTGCATTCTGGGAAAACTCCAGCAATTACCTCTTGACCACACTATCTGTGCATCAGCATGGACACAACACCCGAGGTGCTCAAGATTTGCATTTGCCAATCCCTACTTCAGCTCTAACTCGTAGCTCCATTCTTTATGAAAGTAAGAAAATCTGTAACCACCTCCCGATTTCTATTAAGTCGCTGGGCACAAAAACCTTTCGGAATTCTGTAAGAATTTTGCTGGCTGAGAAGGGATATTACGAGTTGGGGGAATTCTATAATGATACTTTTTAGGAACTCTCTCCGCTCTGCGTTGTTTTTAGTTTTTTACTTATTTTAATTTGTCGCTATTCTCTTTTTACAACGTGTTTTATATTTATGATATGTGTATGTTGTTTATAGTTCTTATTAGAATGTTCATTTACCTATTTTTTTTACTGTATTTTGAATTCTTTATTATAATTTTTTAAGATCTCTATATTTTCTTTGTTTTATTCTGTCTTGGGTTCTCTAAGGTAATCGTTTGTCAATTTATGATTATTATTTTACTATAGTTTTAAAAATTTAGCTTTGTCGACAAATGTTTTTTATATTTTAATGACAATAAAGCATATTTTGATTGATTGATTGAATAAAGAAGGAGCGATAGATGTAAATGTCACATCTATCGAAAGCCGTTTATTTCGTAAGATTACTAGCCGAAATAAATAGTTGTATTTTGATAATCTGAGCTGCTTATACCCCTCCTCCATTCCACATTCGCCAATAAAATGCTACAATGAACAAATTTTGACAATGATTCATAGGTTACGATTATTCTAAGCTATTAATTGAGCAGTCTCTATAACAAAGTCTGACAGCTAACTTAGCCAGCTACTTAACTTTGAATATGTTTAATTTATTTCAGTTTAGTAAGTGTATTCTTGAAAGGAAATTCTAAACAATTCTCTTATTTTGCAGGCAAGGTATGTTCTATCAAGGGTCCTTATCCAAGCCGGGGTAGTTAAGGTTACTCAACCAAGCGAAGGTGATCTCCTCATTACCTTAGATCGATCAGCTATTCCAGGTGCAGGTCGTTGTGCCATCGGACGTTTTCTGTTACAATTACAAGTTTATAAAGCGACAGGAGACGTAGAAGCCGCTCAAAAATTATATGATCACTATTCTAAAGTCGACGAACCTTGGTTGAGCTGGAGAGCCATTGTACTAGCTAAAAAACAACCTAGGAAGATATTCGTCCAAGCGAATACTTCATTAGAAGGTACGCATGTGCAGCTCAAAGAATATGAAGCTTCTGTGGAGGGACTTATCCATTCCTGGGTCGAGAGGTTCGACAATAACGAATTTATTTACAATGCTCTTCTGGAGCAGTCGAAGGCTGATGCGCAATATTTTAAAAACATTTTGTAGACTTGACAATTCATTTCACTGCCACCTTTATATAGTTTGCTACTTCTTATATTTTAGCTACAAAGGTCTTAATTATGAAAATGCAATACAGATAGAAGTATTATAATTTTAAATAAAATTTCGACGATATGTGTGTATTCATATCACTGTTCTGGCAAATATGGTCGCATTTTTCAAGTAAATTTAACCTGTTGGACCGAGTTACCAACGTTTTATTTAATCTTTTATTAAATAATTTGGGTCTAGCCAATATGTGATATATTTCGATCATTTCCTATTGAGAAATACTTTATCTTTTATTATGTATTTTAGTGACAAAATCTACATTGTTTTTAAATGAAATGTATAGCTTTAGAAATATAGGATGTTTCTTATTTTAAGAGTTGTTTTTTTATATATATATGATAATATAATAGATTATCATTTTGAGAAGCAAAAAATATGCAATCTTTTTTTCTCCTACATTTATATTATTGTATACAAATTTAAACATCAAATTTTTATTTTATTTATCCAAAGGAAACTTAAAGGCTCTTAATTATATAAGGATAAGTGAAAGTCAATAAGATTTTATTTGTATATTGATTGCTATCAGATTTTTCTTTTTGTATTCGAATATACAGCTGTTACCAAAATGGGGATTCACATTCATTTATAATGAGTAAATACACATTTTCAAATAGGTAAGTAGTGTGAACTTTGATATATTACCTGCCTGTGCGAATATATGCTTTCCAAGTAATGATATTTTACACTATATGCCAGGACTTGCTCCAAAACATACACAAAGAGTAGTAGGAGTAATTATAATAAAAATATCTGCTATCAATGCTTACAAAATAAAAATGCTATTAAGGAAACACATTTTTTTCCTTTATATAAGGTTTGAAACTGTGAGTGTGACATTTCATAGAAAACACGTGGTCTAAGATTCATTGTTTTCAATACGGGGTTTTTAAGTAGTAATTTTTAGTTTTTGAAAATGCTTTAAGGTATTCTATTTAATTTTGTAGACCTACATTAAATATTTATAATTTTTATTCCTTTATTATAGTATGTTTTTTCATAGATGTAGATATTTTTCCGAATTATTTGGTATCGTCGCAAATATTGCAAAACTAAATATGAATGTAGAGAATTTTGAGAGGAATTTAAATATGCAATAATATACAGGATGTCTCTTTTAACTTTCGGATTGTAATTTGTTTATTTTTGTAATGAATTATGACGGTTCAGGTAAAACCCTGAAACTTTTGTATTTGGCATTATTTGATCCCTATAATAAAAGCTCTGATACTTTAACGAAAATTGTCTTGTTTTTATT
The DNA here is from genome assembly GCA_030620095.1 of Kuschelorhynchus macadamiae. Lineage (NCBI taxonomy): Eukaryota > Metazoa > Arthropoda > Insecta > Coleoptera > Curculionidae > Kuschelorhynchus > Kuschelorhynchus macadamiae. Next base: position 4,770,051 of record JAUTXW010002691.1, on the reverse strand, counting down.
ACTGTGCCGAACTGTTTAGGAAATAATTTAAATAGTTTAAATCAATGTATTGCATTTTGTTTATTTACAACACAAAAAAAGTCGCAAAAAGTTTTAATTAATACAGTTTAATAGAGGACACAATGTAAATTTATTTTAAATTATTTTTTCAAAGCAAGTCAAAATTTTAACTTGTTTGCTTTTTACGAATATCGTAGGAATTCCGTGGATTTTTTAAATGCCTTCACGATATCAGTAGTTACTAAAAATATTAAAAAGTTTTAAAATGAGTCAAGAATAAAGTACCTTTATTTTTAAAGATACAGATAAAAGTAATTAAGAAAATTTGTTTAGGATTTATTTTTATATCTAAATATGAAATCGTAGCCCACTAGCAAACTCGATAAACGACCTGTGTGCTAGTGAGCTACCAAAAAGTCAAGAAATCATATCAGCAACTCCCCAAGGGGGGTGGGAGGCGTTAAGGTCCATGGTGCAGCTCTATCTTTTTTCGCAAGTAGAACGGGGTAGGAACTTCTGCTGATATTTAGCTCATTAGCTATATTTGTTATAGTGATACCATCTCTCAAACTCGTGTATATGATTGCTTTTTGTATTACAGTTACTCGATTAAAAAGGTGATTTTTGACAACTAACAGCTTCAAAAAACTGACATCTAACCAAGATCAAACTTAAGGTAGTAATACAGCTTAAATGCTTCATTCTAAATTGTACTGAATTACCTTTGGCATTAACGATTACTTGTCAACATTTATCAGTTTTAGATGACAGTTTTGCTATGTAAAATTAAGTGGCGAGGGGAGCATACTTACTAGGAGACTACAGGGACAGGTTTTTACAAAATAACAACCCATGCATAGCAAGATCCGTTTAAAACTTTTATATCCGCGATATACAGGACACATAGAATAAGTGATAAGGAACGAAAAAGATGTTTGGGGTTTACCATGAGAGAAAAGCATGAAAAATTCAGACCAAATAAAACTAACTGTAAGATCGAATAACTATAATCTAATTGTATAATAAAAAGAAATATTTTCGTTTCTGTGAATATTAGTGTAAAGCAATAATTGGCGTGAGGTGTATTTAACATAACAATATATAATTTTGCTGTAATATATGCCCTGCAATAGCTCGACTACCTAATACTATTTGGTTTTTGGTGGTGAACCACCTAGGGAAACGATTGTACACTGACCAGGTAATACAAATGAAATTGAAAAAAGCCTAACTTTGGTTTATCTGAAACCAGTTATATATATTTTCGACTTCAGGAAGCTTCCCCTAATCAGAAAAATAAAAAGTTGTGTGCAGAAATATGTTATTTCTATATTCCAAACTTTAGAATAGCTGAAACTAGTTACATGGAAACCTTGTTGTGCTTTGCATTCTAAACATTTTTCTAAATATGAAAATTCGAACATATTCCTGCGGAAATACAACATTTCCATTTTTCGAGGAAATTTCTTTTCTATTTTCCAGCTTTAGAATAGCTGAAACCAGTTACATAGAAACTTTGTTTTGCTTTGCGTTCTAAACATTTTTCTGAACATAGAAATGCAATAATGTTCTTGTGGAAATATATCATTTCCATTTTCCAATGAAATTTTATAAACTTTAGAATACCTGAAATGTGATATATTGACAAACATTTTTTGGCTTCTATAAGCGTCCTGAATACTGTAATTAAAAAATTACTCTGTGGAAAAAAAATTCGTTTATTAATTTTTTAACTATAATTAATAAAAATGTGGACTAGGTTAGGTCTGTTCTAAAGAAGGCGCCCAACAAAATTCCGAGTCTATAATAAAAAAAGATTTTTTTAAGAAAATCTTACTGTTATGTGGATCTTAGCGTTAGGTTAGCCCAGGTTCGTCGATAAAACTATCATTAAAGCTATAAAATCTAATTAATTATTAATCAATTATATGATAAAAGTAAATAAGTTAAAAAATAAGAGTTTCTGTAAGAAATGTTTTTAAGTTCCACATTCAAAAGGCTATATAGAAGTAAAAGAAATGTTGTGAATGTTAAATATTTCAGTTAAGAAAAAGGTTAAAGGTAACTTAAATAAAAATTGGGAGTTACCACAGACAAATTTTTTAATTACCGCATTCAGGATCATAGAAGCAAAAAAAATGTGAATATATCACATTTTCAGATATTTTAAAATTACGAAACTTTCTTTCAATTTAGGTTCAGAAAAATGTTTAGAACGTGTTCCCGGGATAATCGAAATGACGTATTAAAGCATGAACATTTTTGCATTTTCATATTCAGAAAAATGTTTAAAATGCAAAGCAAAATAAAGTTTCCATGTAGGTAACTGGTTTCATCTATTCTAATGTCTGGAAAATGGAAAAGACGTCAAAATGTTCTGTATTAGAAGCTTCTAGAAGGCGAAAAAAAAATGCTTTTTATATAACTGGTTTCAGCTAAACGAAAGTTGACCCAATAAAAGCATTTAATAAGGTATTACTCGGAAATGTTGAGATAATAACACAAAGGAAATGAAGGAGTAATTAAGTGAAATATTTTAACATTTCATGTTTTGCCTGCAATGTTTAAAATAGAAGGCGAGTGTCATAATCTCTTCCATAGAGGAAGAAAGAGTGCGGAATTTTACTGGCATTTAATTATGAGTGACGATTCTCCAGTCAAAATCCACGACTGAGTCACGTTCGAGCGTTGCCCAGACGGTTAAATTGGTTTTAAAAAAATAAGTTAACAAACAAATTTGTAGAGAACTACATTCCCTACGAAGTTAATTAGTGGAGAAATCTTAGGCACGAAGGTGGCACAAAGTTATGCTTTACGATGGAGACTGATTTTTAGAGAAAGTAAAAAAATCAGTTTGGTTTTTAACATATCAATACAGGCGCCCGGTGAGCGGACGCTTGCCTTTTATCTCTAACTGCTGAACTTACATACTCAAGGCATGCAACGCTCCTGGTCAGAACATTATTGCCCCCTCAAAAGGATACTGGACGTCCATGCATATCAAATGAACTTTGTAAAACAGCTTGATTCTTATATATACGGATTTTGGTTTCAGTGCATTTCATTTGCATTTTTTTTTATTAAACTTGCATTTCTTGTGAATAAACTGAAACAAATAATAATTCTAAATATCAAGAAAAAATATCTTTATATGTTGCTTGTTTATTTTGATTACTTAGGCGACTAGAATCAACATCATTAAATGAAAAAACTTTTTTTGAGGTATGTAACCTTTTTAATCTTGAACTAACCGTACGGAAATGGTCCTCCTTCACCATTTTATCAAGAAACTACCAAAACATGACGCTGTTTGCTTAAGGGCCAAGGTGGTTATTTATTTTCTTAAACAAACATAGCGTTTTGGTCGTTTCTCGACAAAATGGTAAAGGAGGTGAATTCCCTTTCCGTTAATTCTTTTATTCCGTAGTATAACCAAAGTTTACGGAATTCATATAAGTTGGGTCACTCCGGTCGGCCGTCAAAATACACCTCCCAGCGTTAGACTGACACCAGTCTAAATTCTTTACACGACGTGTACATAGTGCCGCTTGCTATCGCCGACTTGAGTTTAAATTTATTTACGGTCAAACGTATAGGGTGAGCTAAAAGAAGTTGTACTGTGCGTAAATTAATAAAATGTCTAGTCAAAATATTTGTTCGTTGGATGGTTATGAAAGTCGAATGACAGATAATATATTATTTTTTAGATGTCCAAAGGATGAAGCCAGGTATGTATTCAATTATTTAAAAAGTTAATTCAATTTAGAAAATACCTGTTATTAAACATTTCCAATAAAAAATATACAACACTAATAATAATAATAAATATTTTATATGACATGGTGTTGATAAAGATTTATATGTAGATTATATTAAATACAACAGACTGTCAGAGCTAGAACCAATTCTCCCAAAAAGGATTCGAATCGGTCCGATTCACGAATCCTTATCATAACAAAAAAGTATCCGAATCATTTTTTTCTAATCCTAACCTGATCTTTTTATTTATCAGACTTAGGTTATTACCTACGATTTTCACTGGTTTCAAATAAAATTAAAATATTGTTTTGTGATTTGCTACCTTGATTAAATAAGAGTATAATACAATAATAGTACAATTACTAAACATGAGTGTAAAAGAAGGCCCTAACAGAAATCACCATGGATGAAGTTGTGAAATTTTTAGAAAAAAGTTATTCTGAAGAATCATTCAAACGTTTAAAAACTCGAATGTTATTTCTTAACAAAAAGTCAAAAGGATGTAGGTATTGCGATGAATTTAAGCAGTTTGCTCTGAGTGTCTATTTCCTGGGCCCAAAAGCGTACAAAAAATTTTCTACGGTATTTCGTCTACCATCAAAATCTACTTTGAACCGCTTTACAAATCGCAAGGTGGTAAATTCAAGATTCAATGATTTTGTTTTTAAAGTAACCGAATGTAGGGATAAATTTTTAAAAGAAAGAGAAAAGGACTGTTTCTTATGTATAGAAGAAATATCCTTAAAATCCCATCTCTTTTACTATATTTCTAAATATAAAATCATAGGTTTTAAAACTATTAATACAGACTCTTTAGAAATTGCAGGAAGTGCCTTAACAATAATGGCAAGAGGTATCGCAAGTAGTTGGAAGCAACCTGTTGATTACTTTTTTTATAAATCATCCGCACCTGCCGACGAACTTAAAAATATTGTATTCGGAACTGTACGAAGGTTACATAAAACCGGTTTAAATGTACTTGGAGTAGTATCGAATCAAGGTTCAAATTTTCAAAAATTAGTTAAAAGCATTTTAAAAATAACAGAAGACAATCCTACATTTTTTGTTAATGATTTAAAACTTGTATATTTATTTGATACTCCTCACTTGCTAAACACAACAGCTCAACAAGAAACAATTAATTTTTTTATATATATATTTTCTTTAAGCGACGGAGAAACCAAAAAGAAATACTTGGACATTATGTATAATTTAGATAAGACTAAATAGTTTAAACTTGCCCCTAAACTAACAAACGACCACATTTATCCAAATAATTTTCAAAAAATGAGCCACTCAGTTGCAGTGGCTATGTATACATATATAGAATTGAATGCATTGCCAAAAGAAGCAACTCCAACAGCTAATTTTATTTCAAAAATGAATGATTTATTGAACTCTAATAACCTATAAAATTGTCAAGCTTTTATGGCAAATAACACACAAAAAACCTTATTACAGGAAATGGATAATATCTTTGAAAACTTAAAATTTATTTCTGGATGGAGGATAACAATTAAATCAATTTTGATTATTTGGGAAATGTTGCAAGCTAAAGGTTATACATATTTATTTACAAGAAATCTTAATCAAGATTGTCTTGAAAACTTCTAAGCGCTAATTGCATAAATGACGCCACTGAAGTTTTATTACATATGACACTCGGAGTTGTTAAAACCAGTAATAACGTTTTTTCTGTTACTATACCTACATATACACCACTTAGAGTTTTCACTAACGATTATATGAATTTAAAAAGTCTTGAGGGAAAAGCACTAGTATATGTAGTAGGATATGTCTTGAAAAAAAGTTTAATACGTCACTCTTGCGATGTATGTATTAAAATTTTAAATAATTCAAATACACTTTTTAAAGAAGAGCTGATTTTTTGTCAGTTAAAAGCATATGAGAATGAAAATTTTCCATTTGGTGGTCTGACTGTACCTTCCAGAGATATTATCCACTACATCTTAAAACCGGAAATTATTTTTATCGCACAATTTAATAACTTGACACATATGGAAACAATTGGTACACAATTAAAAAGTCATTTTTCTAAAGTAGTTTTTAGTCATTCATGTAGCGACTTTCCTTTTGATTATTTTGTAAGTTATATACGAGAGTGAATCAAAATTGTAACTATCTAACCCAACCAACCTTATTTCAATACAGTAAATTTTGACCACAATTATTATGTATTATTTTTGAAACTACCTGGTATAAAAAAATTTCCGACTCGGAATCACACTACTTTTAAAAGAGCCCAGTAATAGCAGGAATTTTACGATCGGTTTATGACTCGATGGTATGCATTGCGAATATCAAAGTTTTGATGTCGAGTGAGGCAACATTTATTCTGTAAACTTTCCTTCTACTCCTAATCGAAAACAAGTATTTCCAGGAAGCGAAATATTTACGTATTAAGACACCAAAATAAAATGTTCACTTTATGCAAGTAAAACGAGAACACCAATTCATTTATATTTTATTACTCTAGTCTCCCCCGAAGTTTTTTGTTGGATGCAGTACGGGCTTTGTACCCAGTCGGCAGACTTATGTTGGACGTCATATATGTGTGTGCGACACTAGTTTATATATATATATATACAGTGTGTATCAGCCAAATGGAATAAATTCGATAATAAATAAATGGGGGCGTGTTCGGAAAAACGCTTGGACCCGTCGATTGGTATTTTTAGTTGCTCATTTTCTCCAATAAAAACTTTTTATACAGGGTGTGTCCTGTAACAGTGTTCAATGCCAACTTTCTTATTTCAAATGCAACACCCCGGATATTATTTAATTTTTGGATTCTAGGAGATTCTAAACATATTTTATGTTCAATGTCCTATACCTATCTTCAACTATTTCGGCAATATTAAGTGTTTTCAAATTTATTTTTATTTTATTTATTTCGAATTTATTATTATTCATGAAAGTGGCTCTGGTTACTGAACTATTTATTTGATTACAAAAATTCGCTACAACACACTCAATACTTATTTACCATTTAGGTCTTCATATTAAGAATGTAAGCAAAAACCATTTTAGCGTTCCTTTTATTGATATGGAACAAAAAGAGCCAGTTTTGTTTACTTTTAAGTTTTGTTTACTTTTGTGTAAAATGCCTGGCCTTTCTCTTTGCAAGACAGTAGATGTCAGTGTCAGTCTCATAGTCTTTTGAATTTCGTTAACTGCATAATACCTTATATCAGAAAAATGGTTCATTTAACAGAAATGCATAAAATAACAATTCTACAAATGATTGGTTATGGAGATAACACACGAACACAAGTGGAAGTTGCTCGCTTATTTCATGAAAAATTTCCAAATTAGCCGCATATATCCCAAGGGACAATTAGTAAAATAGAAAAGCAGTTTCGCGAGCTTGGACATGTGAGGCAGATAAAAAAAGCAGCTGCCAATTCAATAAATGATGATACTAAATTGGATATTATGCTTGAGTTTGAGGAAAACCCACATATTTCTAGTCGACAAGCCGCCGCAATGTTCGATATTAGCCATTCGTCGATTATTCGAACCTTAAAAGAAAATAAAATGCATCCCTATAAAGTGATACCAACTCAGGAGCTCATGGAAGACGATTATAATAGGAGAACTTATTTTTGTGAACAAATGATGGCTATGTTAGATAACAATGTTATTCAATTAGAACATGTTTTGTTTTCGGATGAGTGCACCTTTACACTTCACGGTCATGTAAATCGTCAAAATTGCCGCTATTGATCTAGGGAAAATCCTCACTGGATCAGCGAAGAACATACTCAATATCCTGAAAAGGTTAATGTTTGGGCAGGAATTGTTAGGGATCATATCATAGGCCCCTTTTTCATTGACGGCAATTTGAATGGCGATAATTATTTAGCACTGCTCCAAAATAATGTCGTGCCAACTTTGACAAATTTGTATCCGGATCCAGCAAACCCACAAGTTCCAGCGAATATGATATGGTTTCAGCAAGATGGAGCACCGCTCCATTACCAAATTAATGTCCGGCAGTACCTCAACGGAATATTTCCAAATCGGTGGATAGGGAGACGAGGATCGATAGAATGGCCAGCGCGATCCCCTGATCTGACGCCATTAGACTTTTTCTTATGGGGACATATTAAAAATGTTGTATACAAAACTAAACCCCTCGACTTAGCTGACTTAAGAAGACGAATAACGCTTGCGATTAGATCGGTCACGCCTAAGATGCTAAATAACGTTAGAAGAAATTTCTATTTAAGATTAGGAATTTGCCAAGACGTTCGCGGCGAGCATATTCAACAGTTCCTAAATTTACTTTTTACTTTTGTTTATACATTATGAAGAAATAAATAATTTTATTTTTTTAATCTCAATTTTTGCAATAAATTTGAAAACACTTAATATTGCCGAAATAGTTGAAGATAGGTATAGGACATTGAACATAAAATATGTTTAGAATCTCCTAAAGAATCCAAAAATTAAATAATATCCGGGGTGTTGCATTTGAAATAAGAAAGTTGGCATTGACCACTGTTACAGGACACACCCTGTATAAAAAGTTTTTATTGGAGAAAATGAGCAACTAAAAATACCAATCGACGGGTCCAAGCGTTTTTCCGAACACGCCCCCATTTATTTATTATCGAATTTATTCCATTTGGCTGATACACACTGTATATATATATATATATATATATATATATATATATATATACATACACGTGTGTGCGACACTAGTTTTTACCGCACTGATGAAAACTTATAACTCAGAAACACTTGTTTACGGTTAGTCAAAGTTCGTTTTAGATTGGCAGTATTCTCTAGATTTTTTCGTCTTATCAACCGCATGATCCTCTTCTTACTTACAGGGTGCCCTCCGATTGTTCTGACGACAGAAAGGGCGTTTTTATTTATGAGTTTATGAACAAAAACTTAACTTTTATAAAAATATTTCTTTAAACTCTCAAAAATTATTTTTATTTTTCAAATTTACTGTTCAGGGTGTTCAAAAATAAAGTGTCCTTCCTTTAAAGATACGCAGAAAAATAAGGAGTTGTTTAGAACTTGTCATTGCTCACTTTTCAAAATTTGACTTTTTCTAAAAAAATTTGAAAAATGAGATTTTTCAGTTAAAAAAAATGAATGAAGCCTGGAAAATATATATTAAATTAATGTGCAGGGTGTCCATAATTTCAAAAAGTTGAATTATTTTATTTACAATTAAAAAAAATTACTGTTTCTGAACACTAGTGTGCAAAACAATTTTTTTCACCTCTACAGTTGCCATGAGGCCTTCTATTCCTACAGAACCTCTCTCTTTCTAGCACACTGTCTCTTATGGCAGGGTTTATACATTTTTTTTTTCTGCTAAGTAAGGGTATCGAAAGTATATTTATAATCAGCAATAGGAGGCTCTTTTAATGAATGATATACAGGGTTTCCCACCTAAAATAACAATGCTCTTTTTTTTTCAACTTTTCAATCATTACTTTTTGTAACTAATCCAGGCGGTTCAGCAGAGAATACCCTAAATTTTTTATAAGTTAAGTTTGTAGACCCCATTCAAAAATAAATGAGCAATACTGAAGTTAAAATCATGATTTTGGGTTAAAACAGTGTCAAATTGAATTCATCACACAATTTTGTTTCAATCTCATGCAACAAATACATATTCTACCATAAAATATTTCCAAGTCATTACAACACACCCCCTCACCAAAGCTAATCGTGAATAAATTTTCAATTAGAATCCAAAAACTAGCTTCACATTTTTTGGGTAATTACAAATGTATTTCATTTTTCCGAAAATACTTTTTTTTTAAATGGAACACTGTACATGTCTGCTAAAATGAAACATACAGATTCAGACATGATTTATTTTCTTCAGTAGTTTTCGAAATACTTTGACACGTAATGGAATTTTTCAATGGCAATGAAAATTAAAAACATTTCAAAAATTATCAAAGTAAAACATTTATTCCATTTATTATTGGAAATTTGAAGTTTTTAAATTATAACTGATAATATACCAGTGTTCCATTTAATAAACATTCATTTTGTTTTTAAAAGTAAGAAAAATTGTCAAATTAACTTTTGTATCTAAATCATGTATCATCAACACTTCATATAATGAAAAACATTTTTCAACATTAAATAGTTTTGATATTTTCGCTCCTTTAGTTACCATTATTCAATTTAAATAAAGTTAGTTCGATGTAAAACAAATTTTATTTTTATAAGACAAATAATCTTTATGTTTATATCTAAAAAGTGCAGATTAATAAATAGCGATTTAATCTTTTTTTTTTCAGTGTATTTAAAAATGCAAATACCATAACATTATGATTGTTTACACTAATCCTAAATATAATAAAACTCATAATTATCTGTCAAGGAACCATTTATTTATCAACTTAAAAAAAAATCAGCCTTTTAATAAAAATGAAAGTTTACTGCTTTTAAATTCCACCTCGGAGTCGAAGGACCAAATGAAGAGTGGATTCTTTTTGGATACTGTAGTCCGATAATGTTCTACCATCTTCTAGTTGTTTACCTGCGAAGATTAATCTTTGTTGATCTGGGGGAATTCCTTCCTTATCCTGAATCTTAGCTTTCACATTTTCAATAGTGTCTGATGGTTCAACTTCTAATGTAATAGTTTTTCCGGTTAAAGTTTTAACAAAAATTTGCATACCACCTCGCAGTCTAAGAACTAAATGTAATGTTGATTCCTTTTGAATATTATAATCAGATAGTGTTCTTCCATCTTCTAACTGTTTACCAGCAAAAATTAACCTCTGCTGATCTGGAGGAATCCCTTCTTTATCTTGAATTTTTGCTTTCACATTTTCAATAGTGTCTGATGGTTCAACTTCTAACGTAATGGTCTTTCCAGTTAAAGTCTTAACAAAAATTTGCATACCACCCCGCAGTCTAAGAACCAAATGTAGTGTGGATTCCTTTTGGATATTATAATCAGATAGTGTTCTTCCATCTTCTAACTGTTTACCAGCAAAAATTAACCTCTGCTGGTCAGGGGGAATCCCTTCCTTATCTTGAATTTTTGCTTTGACATTTTCAATAGTGTCTGAAGGTTCTACTTCTAAGGTGATAGTTTTACCAGTCAAAGTTTTTACAAATATCTGCATACCACCTCTCAATCTAAGAACTAAATGAAGTGTAGATTCCTTCTGAATATTATAATCAGACAATGTTCTGCCATCTTCCAACTGTTTACCAGCAAAAATCAAACGCTGTTGGTCTGGAGGAATTCCTTCTTTATCTTGAATTTTTGCTTTAACATTTTCAATTGTATCAGAAGGCTCTACTTCTAAAGTAATGGTTTTCCCAGTCAAAGTTTTCACAAAAATTTGCATTCCACCTCTCAACCTAAGTACTAAATGAAGTGTAGATTCTTTCTGAATGTTGTAGTCAGAAAGGGTGCGACCGTCTTCTAATTGTTTGCCAGCAAAAATTAACCTTTGTTGGTCTGGTGGGATTCCTTCTTTGTCTTGTATTTTGGCTTTAACATTTTCAATGGTATCAGATGGTTCAACTTCTAAAGTGATAGTTTTTCCAGTCAAAGTTTTGACAAAAATTTGCATTCCACCTCTTAATCTAAGTACTAGATGTAAAGTGGATTCCTTTTGAATGTTGTAGTCAGAAAGTGTTCTACCATCTTCTAACTGCTTGCCGGCAAATATTAATCTCTGCTGATCTGGAGGAATCCCCTCTTTATCTTGAATTTTTGCCTTCACATTTTCAATTGTGTCAGATGGTTCAACTTCCAAAGTGATTGTCTTACCAGTAAGAGTCTTGACAAAGATCTGCATGCCTCCCCTCAACCTCAATACTAAGTGTAGTGTGGATTCCTTCTGAATGTTATAGTCTGATAGAGTACGTCCATCTTCAAGCTGTTTTCCAGCAAAGATCAATCTCTGCTGATCTGGAGGAATACCTTCTTTGTCCTGGATCTTAGCCTTGATATTTTCAATAGTGTCAGATGGCTCAACTTCAAGAGTAATTGTCTTTCCTGTTAGAGTTTTTACGAAGATTTGCATACCACCTCTTAATCGTAGCACTAAATGAAGTGTCGATTCCTTTTGGATATTGTAGTCTGAGAGGGTGCGTCCATCTTCCAACTGTTTTCCAGCAAAAATCAGACGTTGCTGGTCTGGCGGAATTCCTTCCTTGTCTTGTATTTTTGCTTTGACATTTTCTATTGTGTCTGATGGTTCAACTTCAAGTGTAATAGTTTTGCCAGTCAATGTTTTGACAAATATTTGCATGCCACCTCTTAGTCTCAATACCAAGTGAAGAGTAGATTCCTTTTGAATATTGTAATCTGATAAAGTCCGGCCATCTTCTAACTGTTTACCAGCAAAAATCAATCGTTGTTGATCTGGTGGAATTCCCTCTTTATCTTGAATTTTGGCTTTTACATTTTCAATAGTGTCAGAGGGTTCAACTTCCAGAGTAATAGTCTTGCCAGTCAATGTCTTCACAAAAATTTGCATTCCACCCCTTAACCTTAATACCAAATGAAGAGTAGATTCTTTCTGAATATTGTAATCTGATAATGTACGTCCATCTTCCAACTGTTTTCCAGCAAAGATAAGACGCTGCTGGTCTGGGGGAATGCCTTCCTTGTCTTGAATTTTAGCTTTGACATTTTCAATGGTATCTGATGGCTCTACTTCCAAAGTGATGGTTTTCCCAGTAAGAGTTTTTACAAAGATCTGCATCCCACCTCTCAACCTAAGGACCAAATGTAAAGTTGATTCCTTTTGAATGTTATAATCTGATAGGGTTCTACCATCTTCCAACTGCTTGCCAGCAAAGATCAACCGTTGCTGATCTGGAGGAATACCTTCCTTGTCCTGAATTTTTGCTTTTACATTTTCAATGGTATCAGAAGGCTCAACTTCAAGGGTAATAGTCTTTCCAGTCAACGTTTTTACGAAGATTTGCATTCCTCCCCTCAGCCTTAGTACTAAATGAAGAGTGGATTCTTTCTGGATGTTGTAATCAGAAAGAGTACGGCCATCTTCCAGTTGTTTTCCTGCAAAAATCAGCCTCTGTTGATCTGGGGGGATTCCTTCCTTGTCTTGTATCTTCGCTTTGACATTTTCAATTGTATCGGAAGGTTCAACTTCCAAGGTAATTGTTTTACCAGTTAAGGTCTTCACGAAGATCTGCATTCTGTAAAGAAAAAAAAACTTAAATCACTTACTATAAAGCGAAAATTAAGACTATTTTAACAAATTACAATATTACAAGCAATCAGAATATTTCTTATTCACCACTAGTACACTTTATAATATAATTTGAAGGCATTAGTGGCAAATAAAGACCACACTTCGGTGTGCTGATCAACTTTTAACAACAAATACAGTGCACCACTAATTACTCTCATACAGAAAATAATGAAATTAGGTTTAAGGATCATTTTTGGTCATAGAATCATGCATGGACTTAATGACTAGACATGTGACAATTCTACCTACAACTTTACCACAGAATTTAATTTAATTAGAAAAAAAATATTTTTTTTTAATAAATATTTTTAGATGTGAGAAGTATGTAGAGTTTATTCTTGAAGCACACAAATTAAATTTTCCATGAACGACCAATATATAGGTAATATTACTGACTGGCTTACATATAACTGTTATTGAGACTGCATATATAGATAGGCATAAGGAGCAATGAGACTTAATGGCCCTTAAACATATAGACATTATTACTGACTGACATACATATAACTGTGAATGAGACTGCAAATACAGGCACAAGGAGCAATGTAACTTAACAACAATTCTAACTGAATACTGATACTTTTGAACATAATATTAGACTTGTGTCATTTGAAAATTTCAAATGAAATTTCAGTATATTTAACTCTTGTATTAAAAATCCCATATGAAGCGGGTAATTTTCACTAACATTTTCCAGGGCAGGACTGAGTCTCGCCAAAAATTTCTCAACAGGTACATCTATAGTAACAATTGTTAAATCATGCAGTGGTCATTTAGATATAAATTAAATTATAAAAAACTTTAAAATTTAGGAAAACGATTCAGAAAAAAATGAGCAACATTAAACCTAAAAACACAATATTGAATCATCAATAAATATGGGGGACTGTTTATGGATTTTATAAAAGAATTTAAAGTTTAGAATAAAAAACTTCAACCCTGACTCTGGCTAATATTCTTACCAACGTTACAAAATCCCACATTCTTTTAAAACTTCTACTTGAAAAATATTCTACCGAATTACACTCATGCATCAAAATAAACCTAATAATTTTTCTTTCAAACATATTGCCAAGAAAATAATTGCCTTTATTATATTAATATTTTGTCAAAAGAGCCCCTTCCTTTGGAGTCGAGTCAAAATATATACTAATGCAATTTTTGGACCACATGCTCTCATGAAAAATAATAGTAATTTTGATGTACTTGTAAAATTTCCTAGCTAACATTAAGCACACATCTGTCCATCTGAAATGAGACAGTTCTGGCGTGACATCATGCAGGATCGAACATCTTAAGGCTTAATGTCAGAATTATCGAGAAAACAAAGGTCAATTTAAGTATTATGTGTGACGTATTAGTGCCAATACAGCTCTGTAAAACATGTATCATTGTTTATGAAAAAAACACTGAATTTAAAAAATCATTACTGTGCCCAATGTGTGTAAACGTTTTCATTTAAATTACAGGCAATACTTTGTGAACCGAACAGACAGGTTACTGATATGTTTCAAATCAACTATAAGAACGAGGCTACAGAAGGCTAAGTTTATTTTGACTATATTACTATAACATATTTAAATAATGATAAGAAATAATTCGAACATTTGAATGATCAAAGGACAACATAAATTTAGAAATATATTGACTATTGATTTTTCGAAAATACACTAAGGGTCACTTTATTTAAATAAGGAAATTTTAGAACTTCTTTATTAAGGCATATTTCTTAAACCACTCAACTATTGATTGAATCATTCACCATCGTTTACCATAATTATTTGGCTACTAATTGGAGTACCTAACTTAAATTACATTTCTAATTTTTTAAATTATAAAGGGTGGAATAAATAATGGTGATTTTAGTCAAAGTTTAATACTATAGTCAAAAGCAGTGTTATCGTGCAGGTCATACGATTTATCAATGACAAACTTTTTAAGTTTGTTTTTCTTTTATTAAGTGTAATCGTATCCTCCACATAAAATCCGGAAGATGAATTAATAGACCTATGATATTTTGATATGAAAAAGGAGGATAAATATATAAATACCAGCAGTTGCAAAAATCTATGAACGATGTCACTTTAAAGTCTGATTCACAAGTCAGCGACAAAATGAGTAATAGAAAACAATTTTCAGGTTTTTTGCATCCACAAGCGAAAAAAATGGTATTAAATCTTATAAAATATTACGAAAATGGTACCTATGATATTTTCATATGAAAAAAGAAGATAAACATATAAATACCAGCAGTTGCAAAAATCTTTGAGCGATGTCACTTTAAAGTCAGGGTGACAAGTCAGTGACAAAATGAATAATAGAAAACAATTTTTGGGTTTTTTACATCCACAAGCGAAAAAAATGGTATTAAATCTAATAAAATATTATGAAAATGAAAATTCACCGGCCAATATCCAGGAGACAGTAGCCAAAGCTTTGGGAATCAATATAAGGACTGTGCAGAAAATTGTGCATGAAAAAAAGCATAATTGGTGATTGATAAAAAATCTCACTTTCATTAAATGGCTGTATAAACAGAACATATCCTGATTGTTCCACTGATTCGAACCGCCTTTAGACTTTATTAAGGCGCTTGCCATTTTGTGTATTTTTGTTTCTGCCAACCAAAAAATTTTAACCTAATACATATTCAGCAAATTTTCTTATTTAGTCCCTCGGCATTTAATTTATAAAATAATATTAAGTGGCTATTTTAATATTGCGAAATATAATTTTAAAAAACGATTTTCTTTCTCCCTGTATATTTGTAAATAGCCCATCAAACTTTAATAGCTCGATAAAAGAATTACACAACATTTTCGTATTCACTGTGTTTTCTGATTTGATTCATAATGTTGGTGACCTTTGGAACCGCATGATAAGACCGCATTCGACTATACCTACAGTCCTACATCTCATAATATTGAGTATCCTTTATAATATATAAAAAACCTAAAGATGCTTTAAAATATAAAAAACTAAAAAACCTAAAAAAAAATTTCAAATCCTAGGCTTTTTCCAACTGTGGATATTAGTCAATAAAATTTATATTGTAGGATACATAAAAAAATACTCTCGCTTTTCAAATATGAAATAAATAATTGGATATCCCATTAAAAAAAAAACAAGACGTACGTTGTAGCTATTTTGTGTGAGGATCAGTTGTTTTCTAAGCGACATTTTAAAATTTTATGGAAAAAGTTACATGGAACTGCTACTTTCGTTTTCTGCAATAATTCAGGAAAAGTAAAAAATAAGTTCTGTTCAGTGCTCATTGGTGTACCCTGTACATATTGTGTGCCATTGTGAAGCACTTAATTACAAAAGGCATTTGTTTTTCGGGCAATTTTTCTGACAGAATATCAGCATAAAAACAAATCTTAGATCAAACAATGTGTTGGGTGTAGTATCAATGCATGTTTGGTGTTGTAAAAATATGTAATTTTGATAATTTGTTTAAACTTTCGTTTTAGAAAATGTTTTTTTGAAATAAAATTATCATTTTACTGTTAGCCAGGTTTTTTTATATCAAAACATACTTTTGTGTGTACTTGTGATTTAATTACATATCTGACTGCATTTTTGGTCAGCCAAGGCTAAGCCTCTTTTTTGGGGCTGTGGCAATCTGTATTAGCACATGATCTAGTTTACCATATATGGGACACTTCCTCAGCTGAATGTTTGTTTAATGTATGATATGAAACTAATTACAAAAAATACATAATAGGAAAACTTGCATTTAACAAAAAATCTTATAAGAACTACTAGAAGACTCCAAAAAATTAAAAAGTGTAAGGAATTTTTAAAAAGATATAAACTTTCATTACTATTGCATTATTTACTAAAATAAGAACAGGAAAAAAACTTTCGAATTCGTGGCATATTTTAAAAATATAACTGCAGTACATTTGCAAATTATTTATTTCCAAACCCCATGCAAAAAAATGAAACTGAAGACAACCCTTAACGTTAAAAATAATCAAAGCAAATAATAAAATACTCGAATATACTAATGTATAAATCAGAAAACTCAAAAAAAACATTGAGAGTTTGAGAGTGGGAATAATCACAATATTTCTAGAAGTTACTACGTACATCAGATCAGATGATAGCCTCGCCCAGGCGCCATTTTGTTTTGATAGAACAAAGGATTTTTACTCGAGGAAAAATGTGCTAATGAGAAAAAAGTCTATAAACGAAAACTTTCGCAAAAGTGGATCTTCTATTTTGAAAAAGACGCTTGATTTTTAAACACTAGAATTAAATTTTCGGGCGCCATTTTGTTGTGATAGAACAGGATTTTTACTCAAGGCTATATTGTGGTAATGAGAAAAAACCCTATTAACGAAAACTTACGCAAAAGTTGATTCTTATCTTCTATTTCGAAAAAGATGCTTGATTTCTAAACACTAGAATTAAATTTTTGTTATTACAACAACTAATCGGTCCCCTAGAAACAAATAATGTCACTACTTCTATAATAGCAACCTGAAAAACCATATTAAAAGCTACTAATTACCTTGATATCTAGTATTTATTCGCAATAACGGCACCAAAAGAAAACTTCTTGCAAATATTACAACGTAGAAAAAACACTAATAAACGTCTAAACTCGCAGCACTTTCAATACTATCTTTCACTTTAAAAACTAATATGTGGGGGGAACGGAATAAAATTTCTCTTATATAGCCTAGTATTCCCCCACCACAAAATTTTCTAGAATAATCTCGGACCCAAAACGGGTTAACCTTGTTTATAAGATGGATTCGAGAAATTGACAGATTAAATAGAAAGATTTTTCTATATTTAGGAGGGATAATATCAACTTGTTTTAATACACCATAAAAAGTATCAATGTTTAATGTATGTTATGAGAAAAACACAATTTTTTATTTAGGGACTTTTTTTATTTTCTAGGGATATGTTGGTGATACTGATGGCTAACGACAGTGACGTGCAATGTTCTTTCTTTTTTTCTTTATTCTTTAATCCTTTGTTCACCTTCCTTTCCACACAATACACAATTTAGTTTATCGATCAGCTGATTCATCATATTTTTAGTTGTTTTTATTATTATAGAGAGTAGGTATTTGGGTTTTTGTATGTTGTGGTCTTTGTTTTGGGAGAATTTGATTATGGTTATAGAAGTTTTAGAAATGCTCTTTTGATTTTCCTCTTTCTAGGAAACAAAACATTTTTATTAATATATCTAGATCTTTAAGATAAATAATCTAAAATATTAATGGATTCCAATATATACATTATGCAGGGTAATTCATAATTGAACCCAACCATTAAAGGCGCATATTCCTTTCATACAAATAACAAGTTCGTATGAATATAGGTTCGCAACAACCTTAATTTGAATTTCTAATAAACGGCCTTTTAAAAGTGTCCACAACAAAGTGATACAAGCAAACTAGTACACGGTAGGTTGTTTTTTTCCCACCATGGATAGCCACTGGTACTAGGTATTTTTATTTTTAATACAGTATACAGTCACTCAAACCTTCTGTATTTTTGCGCCTAACGCGATGCGTACCTGTAATTCGCCATATGTAATAACAATACTACAACATTAAAAACATTCAATATCCCATAACGGTTACATATCGGTCCTTTTATACTGGAATTTTCAAGCGTTGATAACATAATATGGTTGATAATGGTTTTTAAATGTTATTTTAAAATTAAGTTAAAAATTGTCGATCTAAATTATTGGATACTTGTAATTACAATTTAGTTAAACCTGCATTTCTACAAATTATGATGCCCAAATGAATAAAGGTTAGAAGTTTTTACAAATCAGGAATTTTCTAGAAAATAATTCCAATAAAATTTTAAAATTCTGCGAATATAATCTAGACCTTGTTCGTGGCTACATGACGTAGGCACAGATATTCTGCGAATATAATCTCGACCTTGTTCGTGTCATAGCTACATGACGTAGGCACAGAAAATTGACGATTTCTTTGAATTACGTAGGTAGGTATTTTATCTTTAATTCAAGTGTTTTTAGAGACGCTATTTTCATGAGTTGTTTAGAGACCGTATGAACTCAATGATCCTTTGTTTTGACCTCAAGTCCAGTCAGTGCTGCCAACTTAGCGGATTTCCAGCAAATTTAGCGGAATAAATATCGTTTTAGTCGCAAAAAATATTTTTTAGCTGTTAGCTGATCTTTTAGCGGACACGCGATAATTTTTAACTTTATTCTAGCTTTATTCATACCTTCAGGAATTGTGTGTATCATCAGAAATTTTGTTTTGGCTAAGCACAAACTTAACCACGTTCGAAATTAACGTAAACGAACCCCTTAAACTTGATCGCACAATCTCCAGTTGCAATTACTTTGGATACATTCTACTAGATAACGCTTGCTTTTTTGTGTCATTTTATGTCCTACAGCTCGTTAATTACTGGGAATCCCCGGATTCAAATTCAAATTCAAAATATGCTTTATTGTGCTAAATACAAAGTACTTGTTGACAAAGCTCTGGCAAAAATCATAAATTAAAGTGCCTAATAAATAAAACATACCTACAATAAAAAACAAAAAATGGTCAAAATACTATAATGTAACTACACATAATTTAAGATATAGCTAAACACTAAAAGTTTGATGACGTAACACATATTTAAAATATCATTAGTTTGTGTCCAATTATCATTAAAATAATCTAGCAAACTATAATAGGCTTTTTCCCTAAGTCGTGCTGAAACTAACTTTTTAAACACTTTTAATGTGGGTGACAGTTTTATACTATTTGGCAGGTGGTTGAAAATTTTTATGCTTTCATAAATTAGTGAATTCTTAGTAAAGGCCCCCATTCACTAGGCGGTATACGAGCAATCTGATTAAGCAATCTGGTTGCTTTCGATCAAATTGCCGAAAGATATCTAGGTTAGTGCACCATTTCAATCAAATTGAAAGCGATATTACGGTTGTCGAGAAATCTTTTGATTGACGGAGCGGAAGGTGAATCGGGTTGCGATTGCCAGCAATTTACACAGATTGCAAGAAAATCGCTCAGTTAAAGCACTTCGGCAACTGGGTTGCCCAACTACGTATTTAGTACGTGAACAGGCGACTATCTGAAAGTTCTTGTTTTTCGGGTGTATTTTTTTTGTAGTTTCTACGTATTTTGTACTTATATCGTTCTTTTCGGTTGCTTTTATAACCAGAAGTAACATGGAAGAAGGTTATGAGGAAAACGAACAACGTGATTGTACGAAGGAGTTTATGAAACCTTCGTTTTTAAAAAAGTTTATTGAAGCATACCGGTCTTTCCCATGTCTCTGGAAAATAAGCTGCAAAGAATACTCTAACCAGGTTATAAAAGGAAATGCCTATGAGAAATTATTGGAATTATGTAAAGAAGTAAATGCAAACGCTAATATTGATTGGGTAAAAATTCGAATAAAAAATTTGAGAACCGTTTTTCGCAAGGAAATGAAAAAAATTAGAACTTCACAAAAGTCGGGAGCCGGTACGGACGACATCTATAGACCTAAACTGTGGTACTTCGATCTTATGATGTTCACTGCAGATCAAGAAACACCCCGCCAGTCATTAACCACGATCATGGAAGTTGGTACCAACGATTCAAGTGGCGCAATTAGCTCTGAGGAGAAGGATATGGAGAAAGAGAGTGCTACAGAAACTACACAGGTAAGGATAATATTTATTTTATATAGAACATCGTGACAATATTATTATATCATACGGTCTTGCCATTCAACCGCGCCAACTGAACTAAAATACTGTGTGTATTTAAGTCTGTTATCTTTTGAAGCGTTATTTGCTGCATGGTTTTGAAAATTAAGTCCAGCATAAGGTGATTCTTCTTTTCTCCATTCTCCAGGAATATAAGTGTTATTAGCCGGGTTTTCAGAGTCTAGCAAAAAATTAGGAATATACTGTTGCCTTCCCGTTTTTCTTAAAAAATTGTGAAGAATGCAGCAAGCCATTACAACCAGGTCAATCTTCCATAGGCTTAAATTTATTGCCGTATGAAAAATGCGAAACTTTGAAGCTAAAATTCCAAATACATTTTCGACGACGCGCCTTGCTCTGGAAAGCCTGTAATTAAATATCTTTTTTTCTTTGCATGTTAATCCTTTTCTTTGATACGGTTTAACCACGTTTTCATGAAGAGCAAACGCATCGTCTCCGAGAAATACAAAATTCAAACCCTCACGTGTCGAAGTGTTGTCGGGTAGTTTTAATTTTTTTGTTACGAGTCTGTCATAAAATTCGGTGTTTTCGATAACACCTCCATCGGAGACTCGGCCATTGGTATCTATGTCCACCATAATAAATTCATAGTTAGCATTGACGATGCCAAGAAGGACGATGCTATGATATCCGTTGTAGTTATAAAAAAACGATCCGCTGTTGGGCGGCGCTACGATACGTACATGTTTTCCGTCAATGCAACCACCACAGTTAGGGAAATTCCACAACTTTTCATATTTATCAGCAATAGCTCTCCATTCACCTTCGTCTTTAGGAAACTGAAAAAAAAAAATGTCCCCGTTAATGTAAAAAAAGAGGATTCAAATAATTTTGAAATGATTTGAAATGATTTTGAAAATAATCTACTAAGACCTAATTTCAATTGCCCTGTTTACTTATTTTTGTAACAAAAAAAAATTATTTTCAGGTGTCTGCCGGAGAAAATGAGGATACTTCTCGCAACAGGTTTCCAAAACCTGCCGAAAAAAAGAGAAAGCGAAAACAGAAAGAAGATATTGATTAAAAGGAAAATAACGCAGAACTACTTAATCTTGCCGAGAATATATTAAAACAGCCCAGGAATATGGACGAGTATGATGCCTATGCACTAACAATGGCAGCTAAACTTAGAAAAATGAACAATCATCAATGTCTCCTTGCACAATTTTATATGGACCAAATATTGTTTAATGGCGTACTGGGTCGTTTAGTCGAAGGATCTCCTTCTTATTTTTATACTAGTTCTCAATCCCCAATTAATTCTAACCATTGGCAATATTCATCTTCCAGTACACAGTCAACAACTCCCCAACCCTCACCCACTTTTTATGAGCATTCACAAATGTCTCCACATTCTCAACAATCTACAGTTATGTTCCCACAGTCGACTCCAACTCCCCAACCCTCACCCACTTTTTATGAGCATTCACAAATGTCTCCACATTCTCAACAATCTACAGTTATGTTCCCACAGTCGACTCCAACTCCCCAACCCTCACCCACTTTTTGTGAGCATCCACAGGCATCTGCACATCCTCAACAATCAGCAAATGCACAGCAGCCGCAAGAAACGGAAGAAGAACTAAGCGAACTATTAGTCTTTCATCGTTAGTACCTATAGTATAGTATTAGTACTAGTACATAACATGTATCCGATTGTACATTATTAAAATAAAAGTATTTCGTTTTACACATATAAAATGGGCTTTACTTACCTTTATAAAATCTTTGCGTAACACTTTAATAATCGCTTTACAAGTTTCAGGAATAATAACACCCAGTCTTTGTGCAGAAATTCCACAAGAAAATTTTAAATCTTCTAATGATCGCCCAGTAGCCAGAAAACATAAAGTAGCTACCAATCTTTCCTCGGCACTTATTGCTTCCCTCATTTGTGTATTTTGTTTTCTAATTTCAGGTGTGATTAAATTAAGTAGATACTGGAAATTTTCATCAGACATTCGAAGATAATTTTTGAAATCATCGTGATGTTCCGTCCTAAGTTCATGGACCAGGGACATATGTGAAAATTGATTTCTTTGAAGCAACCATTTTCTACTCCAAAATCTCCTCTTTTTCTTTTTTTGTCGTTGTTGCTTTTGAGTTAAAATCACTATTACTGCCGCCGCCGCCACCATTTCTACATTATCTGCTATCATCACAATTTATGTAAACAGCACTCTAACTATAAAAACGGCAACTGAAATTAAACGAGAGAGGTTGGTTAGCAACCAAATTGCTTGAATGTCGCCTAAATAATGGCTCGTTCCTGAGTAATCAAATTTCCAAGAAATTTACCAGCAATTTTGTCGATCAACTTGGTTGCTACAAAATCGCCCAGTGAATGGGGACCTTAAGAGCGCTTCGGGGAATTGGTACTTGTACATTATTAACCAGTCTAGTATTGTAATTACTAGATCCAGATAAACTAATAATATGATGGTATTTTTTAAATATAAGACATACTGTTTCCAATATAAAAATACAGGGAAGAGTCAAAATTTTCAATTTTACAAATAATGGTCTACATGATTCTCTTGTATTTACCTGGCAAATATACCTTATTGCTCTTTTTTGCAGGACAAAAGTAGAATTAAAAAGGTACCGGCTACAAAAGCCCCAAAAAGCAATACCATAACGCAGATGACTCTCTACAAGGGAGAAATAAACAGATCTAGCAACAGACAGTCCCAGTTCATTCGAGACAACCCTTACAGCATAACACCCACTTGCAATTTTTTTGTTGAGTGCCACAATATGGTTTTGAAACTTTAGCCTGTCGTCGATCATAATGCCTAGGAATTTATTTATTTACTTATATTATTTTATTTGTCAAACTTGTCTCTTAAATTGTGAATGTGAAACCTGTGGTCGCGTACGCGTAGTCTTTTGGTCTTATTCATAGTTTATATCCGTTAATACATGACTGTTATTTTTATTTTATAAACAAGTAAGTCTTTTTATTATATTTCATAGGTATGTTAAAAAATCAAAATGTAAAACAATATTTTTTCAGTTTTGCATATGTTGAATCTACCTCCGGGAATGTTGCGAAATGCAAATTTTGCATGTGTTCACTGACAAATAAATATTCTGATCTAAAAAATCATGCAAACGCAAGGAAGCATAAATCCAATGCAGAAATACATCTTGGAAAAAGACAAATCAAACTTACATTCGTTCCCGAAAAACACTTAGATGTGGCCAAATCTGCTGAGGGTAGACTTGCTTTATACATTGCTTGCCACACTGCTATTTTGAGCGTTGATCATTTAATCCCAGTATGTAAATCGTCTTTTAAAGGTTAGTTATATTCTTTTTGTGGTTAGAGTGGTTTTTTAATAAATTATTTCTTTCGTAGGCCCCGAAGCCGAATATCTGCAAATGCATCGAACAAAATGTTCCGAAATAATAAAAAATGTCATTGCCCCATATTTTATACAGTAACTGTCAGATGATGTTGGGGATCACCCATACAGCATTTTAATAGATGAATCAAATGACATCTCCGTAACAAAATATTTAGACTCTTCAATAATATATTTTAGTGCAAATAATTCTAAAATAGTTTCGACTGGTCTAGGTTTAGCCGAACTTGATTCTGGTAATGCGGAAGCTATTGTTCAGTGTCTTTTAAAAATGTTGGAAAATATAAATTAAAAATTGAAAATATGCGTGGTTTGGGCACGGATAATGCTGCTGTTATGATGGGAATAAACAATGGAGTGCACAAAAAAATATTAGCCTATAATCCCAATATAATTTTAATACGATGCATTTGCCATCCGCTACAGTTGGCCGCATCAGACGCTACTAAAGAGCTTCCCAGAAATTTAGAATTACTGGTCCGGGAAACTTATGACTGGTTTTCGAAATCTTCTCTCAGACAATTGCAGTATAAGGATCTATATAAAACTATAAATGACGGACAAAACACGCTTAAAATTGTACAAGCATGTGCAACTAGGTGGTTATCGATAGAACCGGCTGTTAGTAGAATTCATATACAATGGTTAGAGTTGAAGACTCATTTTCAAATTACTAAATTGAACGACGAAAAATGTTACACAGCTGAATTATTACACCAGATATATTGCGATGACTTCAATTATGCATACATCTGTTTCTTAAAACCTATTTTAACCAAGGTTAATAAAGTAAATAAGGCTTTTGAATTTAATAATGCTGATCCTACAAAATTACTAGATGATTTATCGAATCTACTGCGAACATTAGTTGACAAAGTTGTGACGCCCAATTCAAAATTTGATGTTTTTAAACACAAGCTTGAGGATTATGTTGACAATAAATGCTACTTGGGATATTTATTTGAAAATCAGCTAAAAATAATGTTAGGAAAGGGGTTTAAAGATGAAGAGGGGCTGCGTAATCGCTGTATAACATTTTTAATAACACTAATAAAAGAAATTAGAAACCGTATACCTGACAACATCCAAATACTAAAAAAAATGTCCATGTTTGCTGTCCAAAAATTGTCTCAGACATAATAAATCTGATATTACAGACTTGCTTAAATGTTTAAATAAAAAAGAAGAAGATATTGCCTTAATATAGAACCAATGGAGAAAAATACATTTAATTAAATGGGAAATCATTGATAATACGCAGCGTTTTTGGTTAGAAGTTTTAAACTACAAAGGTTCAGAAAATACAACAATTTTCAAAGAACTTGCTCATGTAGCCATTGGGGTGTTGAGTTTACCACATTTAAATGCCGAAATAGAAAGGCAATTTAGTCAAATGAATGTGGTAAAAACTAAACTACCTACGTAATAGAATGAAATTACCATTACTAAATTCAATTCTAACAATTCGTAATGGATTGCACAAAAACAGTATGTGCTGCAACGATTTTACTCTACCTAATGAGGTAATTAAAAAAATTAAAACCAATGATACGTTTTCACCACAACTGTATAATACAGAAGAAGACGAGTACGATGCCGATATTTTTCAATAATTTTAATGTTTGTCATGTTATTTAATGTAACGTAAATAAACTTGGTTTTCTCTTTTTTTTTTTTTAAATAAATTGAAAATATATTTTTGGAATATTTTTTAGAAAAAAAAAATTTACGTCTTAGACTATTACGATGTTTAGCGGTTTTTTAGCGGGTCTAAAATACGTATTTGGCGGGTTTCTAATGCGGACTGTTGGCAACACTGCCAGTGTTGCTAATGCTAACTATAGAAGTTTTCACCATGCTCCGGTTCGGCGGATCGCTTCTAAACGTAATAATTCTATATACGTAAAAATAACGTTATTTTTACGTATATGAATAATTCACGATGCAAGTAGTGACGTCACCATCTGAATGGTTCGGTAACTGGTCTGTCAAATTGCTAACCATGTCGGGGGTATGGTTTTGATCGCGATTCCAGAAGCAAACAACATATGGCGGTATGTTTATAAATTGGAAGCAGGGAGATTATTTATTTTTATCATTAAATATATGATTTTTATAGTCTTCTAGTGTTGTCTCTGGTTTTGTGTTTGATATTATTTGGGTTTTTGCATTTTTTAAAGTTGATGTTAAAAGTTTCATGAAAAATCACAAACTGCTTATAACAGGCACAATACTGCTATTAAAAAATAATCTTTTGCACATAAATTGCTAATTGTTCCTCCATATTTGTTTTTTGCAAAATCAAAACACAATTAATCATTTACTTTAGCTGTCACTTGAAATCGGTAACCAAAAGTTTTCATCATGTTCTACACGTGACGCAATCAAGACGTCATTATCTGACAGACCAGTGCTAAACGTTTAAGACCAGCGGTTAGTGAAACCGTAGCATGATGAAAACACTTTATTTGTTGGGGAAGATCGCACGGCGCGGCTAGAACCTAGAAAAAAAAATCCTATTTTAGCTAGGGATGGACAAACCACTCCCAAGTATCGATATTTCAGATCGACGATTAATGTATCGGCCTTTTGTAATTATCTATAAACAAGGCTTGAAGGTAATAGCTTGTAATTTTTAAAACGTAGCCGTGACTGTAAGTTGTTCAGTAAAATAGAAAGAAAATATATGAGTTATTTACCTTTTCTGTAACTTCTAGAAAAAAGTAACATTTATTATCAATAAAGATGAGTGAGAACTATATATTTTAGTTTAATAACAGCATACAAGCGTAAAACTTCTTCAAACAAGATTAGTTATGTTTAAAAATATCCAATTTACGGTATTCCTTCAAAAGAATATCAAACAAGTGTAAAAATTCTGGGTTTAATACTGACCATCTCACCAGTTTGAATTAAGGTTGCCAACTTTTTGTAGGGAAAATAAAGTATTTTGAGGTCGGAGAACTAAAACAAACAGTATTTTAGAAAAGTAAACAGTATTTTATTTTTTTGAACGAAAATGACGAAAACAAATGACTACAAAAAGGTTATGTTCATGCTTGACGAATGATTGACTGACTGTACCATTTAACGTCTTTAAGCTGGTATGACTATACGGACGTCTTTATGGCTCCCTTTGTGTAAATGGCAACAAGGATCTACATTAAAGTAGGTGAGGGAGGGACGTTACCCTTATTGGCTGAGGCTAAAAGGATTCACAGAAATAAGTATATATTGTCAAATTTTCAATCCATATATTCTCAAGAAATTGTTGAAATGCTCTCAGCTACAAGATTGGCTAGGCAAGACAGATTACTTGGACCACTTTCTATATCCCGTTGTAGGGAATTGTATAAAAGAGATGGGGCCTGAAGATGTAGACACATTCAAAAAGAATATGAGGCAGTGAAACCGGCTCTCCACATTCGCAATCTGAGCCATCGGCGATTCCAAGTTTATGGAGATAAGTCGGGAGAGGAAGATTTGGGCTATAAAATGTTGCCAAAATATTGAAGCTATTTCTTTAGCGTTTTTTTTGGCAAGCTATTTGACATTGACAATTTCGTTCTGAAAAGAAATTTATACGTTTACTTTTTATACAGGTTTTATAGCTCCGGATACCAGCGGTCATAAAAACAGTATTTTACATACTTTTTTTAATAGAACAATAAACAGTACTAAAAAGCGAACTAAAGTATAATACTGTTCTTAACAGTATAGCTGGCAACCCTAGTTTGAATACATGTACATGTTCAATATAAGCATTAAAAAATAAAGTTTTAGTGAATAACTTCATGTTTCTGGTTTTAATAATGAACCAAATTTTAGGCGTTCCTACATATTTTCCTATCTATTCATTAATCAATTCATTTTTGGAAGTTCTGCAGTAAGTACTGCATCCGTTATAGAATATTTATAAAAGACGCATAGTAATTTATTCATTTTAAACTAAATAGTTCAGGCTTTAAGTTTTGTAATATTTAAATCCATGGTAATTTCCAACAAGTTCACTGAAAATTCAGCTAATCTAAATTCAAAAATATTAAAATGATTGTTTCCCCCATATAAGCAATGTGTGAGAGAGGAGAGAGATAGAAGGGTATACAACTTACGTGCGGGTTGCCTAATAACCGGTTTGTCCCGTTATACTATGGAAATTATTTTTCTTTTACTCTTTTACGATGTTCTGTTTTGATACTTTTTAGTAAAAATTATCACCCACAAATGTGTACTTTCTTTTTAAGTTTCGTTTTTACGTTAAATATCTACGGAAGGTCCATTGTGTTCGGAGCCTGTGTGCCAACAATCAAAAAACACCAACTAACACACGGCAAGCGAGACTCGTGCGGATGTTTAAGAATAAAAATCTGCGTACCAATGTCAAAATTATCACCCATTTTTCTGCCACAAATGTGTACGAGCCGTTTGGGGAAGAATTTCTATATGAGCGCCACTACCGAGGACTCGTACTAACTAGTATAGATTTAACATGTATTATTATAAATACACGTTATTATTATTTATTATGGATTTAATGATGCTTTTTATCCACGAATCTGGGCTAATATAAGTTTTAACGGATCTTTGTTAAAAATTTTTTTATTTTAATGTAGGCTTTTAACAACTAACCTAACCTAATCAGCATTTTTATTAATTAAAGGTTTAAAAAAAAAATCACACGCCTAAACGGAGAATTAAACATATAGGCCGTATCCAAAGCCAAATTACCGTTCAGCTAGGAAGCCCACTGAACACGTAACAAAACTTCTTTATACTCCGCCCAAATAAACGATGAACTAATAAAAAGCCAGATGATGACGAACGTAGTATGTTATTTTACCACCCGCTGTACTGATCAGAAGTCGTCCTTAAGAAAGCGCCTTATTCGGCCTTATGAAAAATACCGTTTGAAGTAAACCTTTGAGGTTGGCTGTATTTCGATTCGAATCTTGTTGTATGTAACCAAACTCAAGCGGAACACACTACTTTAAAAAACAAAGAATATCTTGGGAATGCTACATTCTGACTAATAACGCCACAATAATCCGATACCCATTAAAAGTTAAGCTTATAGGTCCTGTTTTAAATATAACCATAGACACCTTCTACAGTACAAAGCTGTGTGCTCTGGACTTTGTTTATGGCTAATTGACGGGACAAGTTGATAAGAAACGCGTTATGTTCTCATATCCAATCGATTTTAATCAATTAACTCGTACTTTGAATTGTCTTTAGGGCCAAATTATGAATAGGCTGATAATTTTACCAAACAGATATTTACCATAGTTACAATTGTCTCAAGAATAGTATCCTTGACAGTTATCTGATTGGTAAAGTTACTAGCCTATTCATAATTTGGCCCTTAACCAAACCAAATCTAACCTGGCCAAAACCTTTCAGATTACGACTCAAAGATTCTTATCAACTTATCCCGCTTACCACCATATATTTATGAAAGGGGATATACCTTGTATGTCACAAACACCGTATAAAAATAAAGAAGTCATTTAACAGAAACGTGAACGGAAATGGGTAAAGAACGCAAGCGCACAAAATGACATTTGCATAATTGATAAATTATTTTGCAATTGATAATGATCGGAGAGATGTAAGCAAAGCATTTTTTTTCTTATTTCATATTTTATTTTATGGACGAAACCCATTTTTCTGTGTTTTGATGCTAAAATTCGGTAGAAGTGTTTAGTGAGTCGGTTTGATACATGGACCTGCGCTATTAAGAGATTATTATTTCAATGTTACGCAGAAATTCCGGAAGCCAAAACTCGGATTGGAAAATGAGAGATATTTATAAAACATCCATTGCAGTTTTTTTAATATTAGATTAAGTAGGGGTCTTTGACGCAAGATTTTACTGTTCTTGGATTAACATAATTACCACGTGAAATAATCTACCACCTTGATATAATTATATTCCTGAAGGTAAATGTTTTCCCGATAGCATGACGGAATTTGATTAAATGATTTGATATGGGGATGATTTTCCACAAAAATATATTTCGGTGAATTTTCACTTGGTGTATCTTATCCATTTCAATTTGCAAATAGGTCAGATGACATAGCCAACCCTTAACCTCCAATTTTGGCGCAGGTCAGGGATTTAAAAAAAACAGACTTTATTATATTTTACCGGTAGAAAATTTTAGTATACTGAAAAAAAGCATTTTGAATTTCGCAGGCAAACGGCAGCATCAATTTACGACGCCATCTGCTTTCACTTTCCGTGGAGGGAGAGAGAAAACGCGAAGCAGTTATCTCTCTATCTCGGATTAGTAACATTGACTAGCGCGTCTCAACTCTTGATTGTCTCTGCTAGCATCCATATTTTCCTAACGATACCTTTCCTTTTCTCTTCCAATATCAATAAATTTAAGCGACATTGTTGTTACTAGATTGTTAGCGCGGATACTAGTCTCATTTGCCAGATTGTTCATCGTCCGGGGCAGTTAGAGTTGGGGCGACCCTCCCAGATGATTTACACATTATTTCAGTCTGGAGACATCGGTGGGATGTTGGAAGAGCGAGTTCTAAACTCCTGGTAAACCCTGTTTATTCCAAATATATTTTTACATTTTTTCTTCTTTAAAGTCTAATGCATCTTGGTTTTCACTAGATGCTCATTGAGAGTACAACTGGCACCACAAGATGACCATTTCTTTTAAGCTATCTCCCTATATACTTTTTAGGGGGCTCGCGAATTTCCAGACTGAGCAATTGAATCTTCCACATCCCCCCTAAACAAAGCAGCTAAACCGAACGCATGGAACCAGTTATGTTAAAAACACAAAGGTCTGCTTTCCACGAAGCGATTCGAAAGACTGCCAACGCGAATTCATCCGTGAACATACATCTACACAATTCTACTATTCCTCATAAACATGATCTTGTGTCCATCTTCATCTTGCAAGCCGGTGACCGGCCTGTAAAGAATGGCAAGTAGCATCTGTACGGGTTTTAAGAAGAGTGGCATTGAATGTCCGACGATTTATATTTAGTATAACGTGACAATCATTTCGACCGGCCGTTCTGACGACCACAGCGCTCTCGGCATATCTGTAATGGAGATCACCATTAGCTGGGTATCTATCTAATACCCTTTTCACCGTCGATATAGTGATCGTATCAGTTATATCGGTCATAGTTCGGCCTTGTTTGCATAGCCTGCAAATAATAATTTGACGTTTTTATTCGTAATACCCACTTTAATAAAATTTCTTAAATTACCGCAATATGTTTATGATGTAATTTATTTTCGCCAAATCTGGTCATCTTCACGCAAATTTAAATGACAGTGATATTTTTCATGACAGTCGTGTTTTTGGATTCTATGGTATTAACCATTAACCGCATAAAACCTGCTAGATACCTGGACATAAATGTTGTAGAGTACGTACGGAACAGAATAGGCAGAGTGGGACACTATTTCTCAAATGTGTATTGTAACCTTGGTGGACAGCACGCCATGAAGTTTAACGGATATGTAGCGTGTACGCGATGACCTACCAAGTACTAGAGCCCTCCCTATTTATTTATTTATTTACAGGTCTATATTTGTTTAATATGAAATAGTTTTGTTGAAATTAAAATTTAAAAACGTTTTTTAAAGCATTTAAAAAATTACGTTTATGATAGTATTCCGAGGACTAATTACAACCAAAGCAGTGGTGTAACTACACCTTCGCTAGCCCCCGCACCGCGGGGGGCCAAGGATGCGAAGGGCCCGGTGATAATGGATCCCAAGGGAAACAATAATTTTACTTGTATCTAATAAAACTTATATACCAACTAACAGTAAAAGTTAAGAAAATATCACTGTAAAATAGAAGCGAATGCTTTGTAATCGCGAACGTAGTCATTTACTGTATTTATCGGGGATTTACCGAACAGCGAGATTTCATTTCTGAGAATCAGAAAATCTCAATTTGGTTGGCCCCGCCGCTGTCAGGCTGTTCTCTGTTCTTCGCGATTCGATATTTTTTATTGTTTGTGTGTGCTTATGTAGGTATGGTAGATATTAACTTGTAAAATATAATAAATACATTCGCCAAGGACAAAAAACAGTTATTGAATGTGTTATTAGAACTAATTAATTACATTACCATCACTGTTTTAATTGGGCTAAAGTGAAGAGTAAAGGTTGGTATAGGTATAAATATAAAATACGGCTTTTATTTTTCTTAAAAAATAAAAGCAATATTTTTTATGTATGTTGGGTCCACATTGATTTAGGAAAAAATTAAAAGTAAAAAAAAATCACTGTAAAGTTATCAATTTTTACAATTTCGATGCTCACGATTAGTATATTTAAGATGGTAAGTGCTACGAGGTCGGTTAAATTAGAAAAAATTACCTTTTTTGAAAATCATTCACAAGACCCTTTTATTTTGTGGCGAAATTTATGTTATTTTCTGAGACACAAGGTAATTCGTAAAAAAGGCCTAAATATATTGAATTTCAGGACACAGTTTAAATTTGAAAGGTTCAATTTTTTTCACTCTACAAGATGGCACCTTCAAATTTCACCGCCGATATTTGCTTTTACGTACGTCTCAGATTTAACATGTAATTTGTTGTTTTGTATTTATTCTTATTTTCTACCTAGATTTATTGTTTTAAATGTGTTAAGGTCCGATGATGCTCGCAAGAGTGAAACACGTGTCCCCTTAGGTTTTTTTTTAATATTTGACTGAGACCAAGACTTTTGTTAATAGTAAATTCAACATGTGCGTCTAGCTTTCCTAACGCAATCAAAGCGTTAATCTTATATCTAACTTTACCTGTAAGTGTAGCTAGTAATGAAAGGTAATTTTCAAAATTTCTTAGAAATAGTATTTCTCAGGAGAAATTAGACTCTCTGTCCCTCTTAGCGATAGAAAATGATTTGGCAAGACACCTCAATATAAACGAGGCCATTACTGATTTTGCGGAAAGAAAAGCTAGAAAAAAAACTTAATTATTTTTATATGTGTAGTGTGTTATTTAAAAATTTGTGTTTGTGTTCTAGTAATATAGGCAGACATATTTTTGTTCAGACAAAATTGAGAGTTTTTTGGTTTTGAAATTGATTATATACGAGCGTATCGTGCATATAGGGGGCCCTTTCTCGAAAGCTGCGGGGGGGGGGGGGGGGCGAAAGTTTGTAGTTACGCCACTGAACCAAAGGTGAAATTAATCAAACCGCAGCACTTTGAACATGGTGCTAAAAATTAGATATGCCGATCGTTTTGTTGACCACGTTATTTAATTGTATCTTCCGTAAATAACCTAAACTATTTAAAGGTGTTGTTGTGTCCGTTTTAATACAAAAAAGTTTTTAGTTCACTAGGTTTTAATAAAACCTTTTATATGACAGTATTTGTGGTGCAGCCTGTGTAGCGCAAAATAATTGAAGGTTGTAGCTCTATCCTTTCTGCATATATTTTGCAAGTTACATTTAAAAACAAAGTAGGTACAGTTCAGTACCTCGATTTTTTCGTTTCTGTGAAAAAAATCGAAGTACTCTCGGATCCGTTGATTTCTGGTTCGAGGCGGAACAACTTGTCTTCTTTCTCCATCCCCGTAACTTCAACCCGCTATCGGGGGGAAGCACAACCCTCTGCTTTTGAATAGGGATGAGGCTCACCTCATTTTGAAAATCTCATCGAATACTCTCTGACCCTAAAATTCCGCGTGAAAATTTTCATCGATCACGAAATGAAAGCCAAAATAGTGAAAGAGGCAATGTGAAAAAATGTCTTCTTAATAAACAACAAAAAGACTACTTACTTTAGTGATCAATTTATTAAATGCTTAAAATGACCACCATTTACTTCCATGCAGTAAAATATGTTGTGGTCAAAACGTTCCCCTACATTACGCAACATTTCGAGTGTAATTTGACGGCACCGATTCGGGCTTGGTAGTATAAATCTTAGATTTCAGATGACTCTTTTACCACCCCAATTCGACAATATGAGATATGATGTCAAACGAATCTGGTAACTAATTCCTGAGATACAGGTGTGTCCTACTTTTAAATGAGTTAGGTAATTTCTTCATTTGGAAAAATAAATAATGTAACTCTTGTTTAAGGCACATCAATTTATTTTAAATCAAATACGCTCATTACAATACATTTTAAGAAAAAATAAATATTTCTTTATAAAAATAGTCCTATATTAACAAAAATATATCTATTAGGAAAACTAGAATGGCAAGCATACATTTAACTTACACATTTATCTGAAACAATGTCTATCAACAATATAGAATTAATAAACAAGAAACAGTTATGTTAAATTTTTGAAAGAGTGGTGCTACCAGATAATTTTGGGTCAATAAATCCTTGAATGAAATGCTTATCTGTTTATCATATGCATGAAAATCCATTTTAAAACCTGTACAGATGATATAGTTATAAATTGGTAATATCAATTTTTTTTTAGAACAATAATATTAATGTTTAACACAATCCTATAAACCAAATACTTGTGTTTGGTAAGTAACGTTTTTGTACGGTTTTTTTCAAATAATTTCAAAAGAGATTGGGACAATAATGGATGAAATAGAAACACTTATATACTATTATTTAGGACAACCACCCAACATAAATTTTACAAGAAAGAGCTCTATATAATATTCTTAATACAAGACTTAGTGACTTAAAAAAAAATTATATATCCCATTAGTGGAATTTTTTAGTATAAAACCATAAACTACTGATGATAGATTGCCACAACTGTTACGTGTTTTTTGTAAAATAAATTAACTTGAAATTTTAGACAAGTGTTTTCGTTACTTAAATTACATCAAAATTACTTAAATCACAACTTCGAAATTATCAAACAGCACCGCCTTTACCAATAAATCCTTAAATATATGCACGTAGGTATTTGAAATTTAAATGAAATAATTAAAATTAATTTCATTTTCAGTTGGTCACCTTGCAACAATTTATAACTAACATGAATGCAACTGCAAAATGAACACATTTTAATAGATTGTTTTAATAATTATTAAAATCATAAAATCTTGTAAATTTGTAATATCAGCTGAAAATGCGATACTGATAGAACTCGAATATACTTTAGTAAACTTCTTTACAATAATTATTGTATTATTTTAGAACGCTCAGTAATCCCAATAAATTATCAAATTTCAATTGTCGACGTATCGTAATTATTATTATCTCATATAAAAAAAAAAAAGAATTTTACGTATAAGAAGAAAACTATTTTTGGGTTTTTCGCCACAATTATAATACAAAATTAAAATATTAAAGAAAAATGTTGTATATTTACCTCAAAAGTTTAATATGCAGTCTTTAGTTCTGGGTCCACTATAAAGGTACCCGAGTTTATATTTCTGATACAAAACATAAGTAATATACTTCTTTTAGTTTTTTACTTTTAGTTTTGATGAAGAGGGTAGGCTTTCCCCCGAAACTTCCAAAAAATAGATATTTTTCAGTGTCGGTCTTCGGGTACCTTCATAGTGGTTTCACTTTCAGGGTAAATAGATACAATTTTTCAATTTTTACAATATTTTAATTTTGTAATTAATAGTTTTCTTCTTAAATCATGATTCCGCCACTACGATTTCGTAATTATTTAGAATCTTACGTGTTTCTGCAATTTTTTTTTCTTTTTCAGGAGGCTGTTTCATCCCACTAAGTCTACCGTGTATAGTTGAAAAAAGTTTTTATACACAAAAAGATAAAAGAAATCGGCGCAGCCAGAAATTACGTTTGGGGAGGAGGGGGACCCACTAGAACGACACTACATTTCAGTATATTATGCATTTCAAACATAACTAAACCCCCGAAAAATAACCATCAATATTATCCTCATTAAAACAAAAAATACAAAAGGTTCTTTAAAGAAAGAAACAAAAAATATTAGCCTAGAGTCTAGCGGATTGGTGTAAACGTGGCACTATTTTAATTACCAATTGTTTTTTTTAATACTATAAAGCCATTGTTTTTAATATGGCTCCCATCCCCTGGCTGCGTTACTGAAGAAGAAACGTAAGGTGTTTCATAGTTTTTTAAAGATTTTTAACCTATGGGGGTAACAAATAGACCCTTGGAGAAAAAAAGAGCTTCACAATGATACTCAAACTAAAATAAAAAGTTTAAATACTCTTTCTTATATCATTTGTAATAGAGCAAATATCATTTAGGCATGTAATATATCACTATTGTTTTTACCATTTCTCAATTCTAAAGTACATATTTGATCGTTAAATTATGCCAAAATGACGGTGTTTTTAAAATAAAAAAAATTATTGGAACACTACCAATCTTTTAACATGTTCATTATGATAAAATCAACGCCATAACGTTTTTAAAACACTATTTACGCTTACTTCTAATATAGATCAGGAGTGCCAAATTTGTAATTTTCCAAATAGAAATAAGCCGCCACAGTATCTTAAAATTTAATTAAACGTATGCCGTTCTGCACACTAGCAAATATTTCGATGCAACTTATAATTTTTAACAGGATTTTATAAGGATAATGTATTTAAAAATGCAGAGTGAACTATGAACTAGTGATCAAATGACTTATAAAACTTAAAGAACCTTCCTTTTGAAAGCGCATATTTCAACGAATCCCAATTTAATGAACTCTAAGCATCTAGTAAACATACATAGGTAATAGACATCTAGATGGTGGCTCCATATAAAATTTATCATTTACATACTTCTGACATTTTTAATAGAAATGTACCGTAGAGGGGGGATATTCGGTTGATTTTTAAAAAACAAAGCAAGGTACAACCAGCAATGCAACTTTGCATTGCTGGTTGTACCTTGCTTATAAAGATAATGTGATTAGAAACCAACACAATATATGTATTATATATTTTTTTATTTATAGGTTGGGCTATTTGGGTGACTAATATAAAACTGAATGCAATTCAAAAATATATCGCATTATTAATTGGGTGAATAAAAATTAAAAAAAAAAGAGTAATGGAAACGTAATAGGTGCTATAAAATGTAAATTCTTTACACATTAAAAATGCATTTATAAAACGTTTATTAAGAAGCATTAACCAATAATAAATAGTTATGTATGGGTTATTTAAACAAATTAAGTAAAACTAAGTAAATAAGTTACTTAAAAACATACCCAAAAACAAAACTCAATGTTCATTTATTTCCTAAAATAAAAAATTGCTAACAAATCCGAATTTAATTGTAAAACTAGATAATCAGGTCCCTTTGTCACATAAACCACTCAAACCACATTTAACCAAAATATAAATTACCAAAATGTTCAGAACGAAACTCATAACGAGAGCGATGTTGTGTTCCTGACTGTGACAGGTTTGGTAGTCGTTTTATTACCATATCATTTGCAAAAAGGTCTTCGTCTTAACGTATTCCACCAAAACCCAGTCGGCTTTATCTATTTTCTTGAAGAACATTATTTGATTTTCTAGCATTGCATGTATTATCTTCTTCTGAGCCAGGATAAGATTTGTTATCTAAATCGGTATCAAATGTTGATATACTTTCGTCCATCGTATCAGGGTTACTTTGTCAATCTATATTTTTTTAGCTTTAATGGAGTTTTTTGTTCCACTTATTGTGGGCGTTTTAAAATCTGTAGCAGTAACACTCTTTCTGGGTTCTACCTGAATTCGCCTTCTGGTAGTTTTTCTTTGGTCGTTCTGTTCATAATTTCTCTTAAAATATCTGCAACTATTTCATATACATGGGTTCTAAAATATTTAATACCCGCTGTTGACCCTAGAAGTCGTTCTTTTGTTTTACTAGATTCTATGGGGCACAAGCTAGTTTTTGCAAATCCCTATACGTTTTTGTCCACTATTCTCGAGTTCCAATTTATTGTGTAATTTCAGCAGCACACCTCGAAACTCATCTTTTGACAGAACACTAAATCTAAGACCTGGATCTTTCTTCCATGCAGTTAATATCTCTCTCCAGTATCTTTTGAGCAGTGCATAAAACGAAACATCTAGCGGCTGCATATGAGCATAGCATTGGATGGTAGACAAATAAATTTTAATATTTAATCGTTTGCACTCTTCTATTACTGCTTTGCAAAAAACTAACAACAGTTGTAATAAACCAGATTTCGAAATACCGATTATATCTTGAATTTCAAGGCCATCTTTCCCTCTATGTGCCCATAGATATTTTACACGATAGACCACATAGGGTGGTTATAGAGTACCATCTGTTGTAGCAGCGTACATTATGATAATTGATGTTTTCATGCTATTAATTATGTTTTCCGGATACTTACTAACCTCGTTGAACGAAGGACATCGGTAAGTTGGTCTCGTCATAATTGATAATATAATTTGGAATGACATCTTGTACAGCTGCCTCGTAATGTTGAAAACAATTATAGATGTCCTTTTCATCAACTGATACCCGTTTTAATGACATCTTTGAACAAAGTTTGTGCCTGATCTCTTCCAGGCAGGTTATGATTACTTTTAAAGACGTCAATTTTCCTTCCACTTTTATCCAAATATTACTTTGACAAAAATCTGAGATCCAGAAGACCTATCAGAAAACCCTATTCAAAATACAGTCAGCCCACTCCTGTGTTTTATTTTCGCCACATATTTTTTGATCACCAGCTGACTGGAGAATTTTGAACCGTTCTTGTTCAAAACTGAATCCTCTTTCCTTCTCAGAATTTATCGCATTGCGTACTCTGCAATGGAATATGACTTGTAAAGATTAAACTGTCAAACATTTCAGTTAGTGTAGTGTCTTTTGTAAGTATGGATCATCTGAAATTAGAAAAAAAACAAAATTTGGATATCCGATTTTGGAGCTCCCTGGAGGCAAAAAAATGCATTTCTGCGAAACACACAACCTTCATTTACGGTTGTAATAAAAAATACTATAAAAAAAAACATATACATGGCAATATATCTGCCCAAAAATGTCCAATAACCCCCGAAAAAACCAAAGAGCCCTAAAAACAAAAATTGCAACAAAACGATATTCCCTTAAAATTTAAAAATAACAAAACTTATATGAAACTACAAGACACCATATTATTCGATGGTGTAAATATTTTTTTTTTCATAGCATTTACTGTTTAATCTGTATACACTAAAGATTGGTGTCTTAAAATCACGTTTTAATTCGATTCAAAATAGGCGCGGGCATAACACACGTCTTAGACTAGATGACTATCTAGTTCAAACTGATTTTCTTAGATGTACTGTCCCTGAACTTGACAATAACGTATAGAAAGTCGCGTGTTGTTACTAGTCAATATTTTTTCCTAAGTCTAAAGTGTTTGCTGCCGGAAACCAAATAGCCCTTGCAAAACCAAATATCCTTCCCTCTCTACGGTAACAAACTCGTATCATCTAGTAGCTTAGCCAGAAAAGAGTCCTGAGAACCATTTTTCCCATTTAGGGCTTCGTGTCGTCCACTTTTTGCTTCTGAGAGAATATTAACTGTAATAAAGGTTTACATTCTCCAATGCGCTTGTATCGACTTTAGGAAACGTTTTAACTACTTAAAATCAATACTTATAGAACGCGAAATGCAGATACGCTTTATGTACCTGCTGTAAGTTGGACTCAGGTGTGGGAAAGTGAGATAAGTTCCTTGAAGGTATTCAATCACTTACCAACACATATGAAGGATATACCTAGTATGTGCATTTTTAAAAGACGACTTAAGGCCATACTGCCTGAAAATCTGTTTTACTCTCAGGGAGAGTTTTTTATGTTTGAGTTTTAATATGTCTAAATAAATATTAGAGCGTAGGTCTTTCAGAACATTTATTCTTTGGAAGAGTTTTATATGTTTATGTTTTAAAATGTCGTAATATATTGTAAAGTAGGTCTTTTGGAACATTTAATATAAGGCATACCTTTTTTATTTTATTTTTACTTTAAATTTGACCTTAAACTACATGACAATTCCGATACATGTGAACATGTCTATGTAAATCAACTATGTGATTTGATTTGAGCTTATTCAAATAATTTACTGAAAAATATAAAATATCTAAATTTGGTTAGCAGGATTTCATGGTGGAAGTATCAAACGCTTTAACAAAAGCTAGCAGGGTAAGACAGGTACATTTATTATAATCAGAGGGAAGCAATTCATTTATATTTACCAGCAGGTACTTGAGCTAAATGTTTTTTTTAAAGCCCACTTGACACACGAACACATGAACCTAAGATCTTCATATTCTTTGGGATCTGAGAGGTGTTCAAAAATATTTAAATTTCTTTTTCATTTTTAAATAATCAAAAAATATATTTTCTACACTAATTATTTTAAAATAAACACATATAAAGCAGAAACTGTGTAAGTTATTACATCACTGAACCAGAGGAACAAATTGGTGAAAAGCCCACAAACGTACAAACAAATAATATTCAAATAATAAAGGAATTAGATCGAATATTAATTATTCCATTTTATTAATTTAATTTTTTTTGCATTTTAACTGTTTATTATCTCTTATAAATCTGAAAGTTTCAAATAAATGATATTAGCTAATATGGAACTGTAAAAAATATTATAGGGATGTACAGAGCATTGATCATTAAAATTTTAAAATATTGTTCATTATGTATAAAATGTATGTATAAAATGATTTACTTTTCGTACCAAAAAAATTTAAATATATTTTTTCTGGTCACTCTACAATAAAAGAGACGGGAAAATAGCAAGAAATAAAAAATAAGATATCAGCACTGACTATTATGCTAAACAAAAATTTTCTTCTTAAATTGCATTATGCGAATAATAAATAATAGTTTCTTATGTGAGTTGGAGAGACTGATAGCTTATGCAGTATATAAAGTAGTCACCTTTAACTGTAATAAACGTTTACATTCTCCAATTCGCGCTTGTATCGACCCTAAAAGTATTAGTATAACAATTACTTTACTACAAAACACAAATACCTAAATAAAATAAAATAAATATTTGATTGCTCTCTTAACATTCATATATAAATATTTAAAAATATTTTTCAATAAGACAACATTCAATTCAAAAATTAATTTTTTTTGAATATCTAAACAACTACGTCAATTATAAATATTGTATATAA
This sequence comes from Kuschelorhynchus macadamiae, assembly GCA_030620095.1. Classification (NCBI taxonomy): domain Eukaryota; kingdom Metazoa; phylum Arthropoda; class Insecta; order Coleoptera; family Curculionidae; genus Kuschelorhynchus; species Kuschelorhynchus macadamiae. Next base: position 4,728,857 of record JAUTXW010002691.1, on the reverse strand, counting down.
TATAAAAATCTTTCAGTATTTTAAATAACGACTAAATGTTTATACAGTTTTCGTTTTAGAATATTGTTTCGAATTTCGATGTCTCACTTGACTAAATTTTTTATGTAACTAAGCTCAATAAATAAAATAAATAAATTAATTAAACATATTGTAAATGATAATACCCTAATTTTTCGGTATTTTGAAAACTTATGAAATGTTTACACAGTTTTCATTTTAGAATATCGTTTCGAAATTCGATGTCTCATTAGACTACAATAATTTTTTTGTGTAACTGACCTTGATATACATAATAATTTATACTAAAAAAATACCTATGATTTAGTAATTATTTTTCTTCTCAGTAAATGAACATCACACTATATTAAAAGGAAAGGAACAATATTGATAGAAATGATACCATTATCCGTCAAACAAGCAGCAGCTGTTTTATAAGGAATTTACCGTGTATGTAACTGCGATAATGTTTATTTTCTGTGCAACCACATATTTTCAAGAGAGTCCAAACAACTTCATAGCGTTAAATGAAGTGGCTAGAGCGACTTCCTCCGGCTTCTTATTCATAAAAGCAGCTATCATCTCGACAAGAGCTGGCAGAGAACAAGGTTCATTTCTTTGAAAAGTGCAGTATCGGTTCAAAAACGTTATGGACCTAAAAGAAAATACAATGAATAATTACACATTTTCAAAACTGTAACGACTATTTCATATTTAAATTGAAAATAAATAATAATTATGAGGGAAGTTCCGGGTAAAATCATTGCCGAACAATGCTTAGAAATAAACATTACGATTTTTCAAAATTTCTCGCACCCAAAAGTATCTAAAAAGCGTAACAGGTCTGGAAGTTTGTCAAAGAGCCACAAAAAACCTAGACAGAGTTCAAATACAGCTGCTCTAAGTAGCTGCTTCGAGTCACTTCAGGTTACTAAAGACAATAAGTTATAAAATATTGAGAGTAATAATAAGAAAATGTAGCTTCTCTGCAACGGTGAGAGACAGAAATGAAAAAGTGAAATATGAGTGAAAGAAAATGCAATAATAAAATCTTTTTTGCTCGAAATTTGGGAAATCAGATTTTATCATAATTATTAACACAGGCAGGGCACGATGGGTACATGACATTGAAAAACGGATAAAAAATGAAAATTTCACAAAATTTGAGAAGCAGATCTAAAATAAAATTAATAAACTCTCATATCTTTTTATTTCAGCTATACTCAGAACACACTGCATGAGCGTATCAGTTATACTCAAGGTATTGCTTGTTATATTAAAGGATGTCAACCTTTTTATCTTAAAATCTAAAAAGCTATTAGATTTTTTACTTATCGAGATTTAAGAACTTTTTGACATAAAAAAATGTTTATATTTTATTTTCAGAGAAAGTCCTAATATATATGGCAATATAAATTTTAAATATGTGCATGTTCGCTTTTTCCCCGCATGTCTAAAAACCTGCTCGACAAGTTCTGGGAAAACAAACTGCACTGCTATTCAAGTTCCCAATCAGTAAAAGGGATGTTTTAAGGTAGTTTGGGTAATGTCATTAATGTAATCAATTGTTTTTGGCTGATACTGAAAGCCAACACTTTGTACTGCCGTACTTGTTTATTTGATTTAATTTTGCATGCAGTCCATTAAAATTCCTTAAAATCCAGATCTAAGCTAACATTAACATTAACATACACTCTAGCAATGATTTTAAATCCAATATAAAGTATCTAGGAAAACATTCATTAGACAGATGAATTATCGAGACAGATCAAATTAGTCAGTGACAACCTTTTGCAGCACTTCAGCTTTGAATGATTCTACATTATTTATAGAATATCTTGACATACTGCTTAGTAGAAAAATAACCTAGAATGTAGGGACTCTTAAGAATAACCAAGGGATGATGCAGCGATCACACTCTCATCCCAGGGAGACGGAAATGCTTCTATTCACTAGAAAAAGACGACTAGATCCAATAAATGCACCCATTCACCTCAGCATGGAACTAAACTTGCAGTGGAGGTGAAGTATTTCGGTGTAAGCCTGGAATTTTCAACTAGAAAGAAAACTAAAAAAGGTATATATTTCAAATAATACTAGTGTTGCAGAACCATAGTAAAGACGTAGTCATATGGGTGAACATTGCTATCATAGAAGAAACTAGGCAATTATGGATTGGGAGGTAAGCTCATGGACTGGCTGAATTCATACTTAATCAACAGAAGGCAAATAATTAAAGTAAACAATTCATTTTTCTCCCATCCATACTTGGCTACATCTGGTGTCCCACAAGGGGCTCATCTTGCACCACTGTTATTTAATTTGTTTATTAACGATGCAGTTAACTGTTTTGAGCACAGCGAAGTATTGCTTTATGCTGACGATTTAAAGATATTTAGTTGTATAAACTGTCTAGATTCGGCACAGTGGTTGCAGGATGATCTCCTGAGATTTGAAGTATGGTGTAGGGAAAATAGAATGAGCTTAAACATTAAAAAGTGTAAATATATCCAATTTACCAGGAGAGTGTCACCAACTGTGAACACTTACTCTCTTGATGGTAATGAAATTGAATCTGTTAAGGTAATTCGTGATCTGGGTGTCTTGTTTGACCACAAACTGACTTATGTTGAGCATATTGATCTGTGTTGTAATAAGGCTCTTAAAATTTTAGGGTTTATTAAAAGACACACAAGATTTTAACAATCTGAATGCACTGAAAATGCTCTACATTGGCTTAGTTAGAAGTCACTTGGAGAGTAGTGTTTGTGTTTGGTGTCCATATGTCGCAATACATGTAAACCGGATTGAGCGCGTCCAAAATAAGTTCCTACGATATATAGCTTTTAAACTTAAGATTCCACTTGAAAATGTCAATTATGAAGATCTACGAACGCTAACAGGATTAACTACTTTGTCGCACCGTAGGAATAATTTTGACAAACTCTTTGTTTACAAAGTCATAACTGGTGTGATAAATAGTCCGGAATTGCTTGCGAGGTTTGGAATTCACGTTCCTGCTCGCTCGTTAAGATGCACCACTACTTTGGCCCTGGAACACCATCGTACTTTGTATGGTCAGAATTCCAGTGTGAATAGGATGAAGGCCAATGCAAATAGCATTGAGCTAGATATATTTAATTGTTCTTTGTATTGTTTAAAACGGACGTTGTAATATTTTTAATTTGTAAAAGTGCAGTCATTGTGTATGTTTAGTGTTTTTAAGTATTTTAGTCTCTTGACATGGTTATTTTAATACATACATGTTTTTTAAATAAGTGATAGTTCAATGTTATTGAATTATATATAGTTCTGTTTTGACATTGTTTATAATATTTTGTATTTTTTCTTTTTAGTAATGTATAACGAAAATATGATTGGGCAAGTCCCGTAATAAATAAATAAATAAATAAATAAAGCCGAAAATTGCACATGATGAGCTTGTAGCCAACAAACCACAGCATAGTTTAACTGAATTCAAATGATGCCGACAACATTTCTCTAGTTTGTCAAAGACAGATTCTATAAAATTTATACTACTAATGAAAATAAGACTGCTGCAGAAGAAATTATCTAATCTTGATGAATTTTGTACATGTATATGTAGTATTTAGATTAAACTATTATCCTTTTTATTTTCTTTTAAAGCAGTTTTGTCAATGAGATTTCTCTTATGAAAATAAAGCATATATTGAATTGAATTGAAAAATAGAAAGACATTGTTCAGTTTGAACTAGAGACCCTATTGGCAAAATTATTAAGATCTAAACATACAATAGACTAGCGATAAGTTTTTGTTTCAGTTAAAAAACAATTCGCCGTATACAGGCAAGCAAAAGGCTTGAAAATTGACTAGAATGGCGGCCAGCTGCAACATATTACGCATGGGTCATTAAGAAAAACACACACATTGAATTTAAAAAGAACTGGGATGAAACTATTCGAATTTGCCAGGAAGATCCTAAGATATCTATCTGGAAATGTCGAAGAGAAACCTGTGATTTGCATCAGGAATCCTGACTGGACACTGATAGCTATGAAAACATTTCCACTTAGTGATACTACTCTTGTAGAGGGAAAGGATGTCCTTTTGTGAGACATTATGGTCTATTTTGTGAAATAGGACTGGTTATTGGCTCAGTGATGAGCCACCCATACTTAGACGACATTACAGCCTACTTTACCTACATGTATTTAATAATGTAACACAAAATTCTTAAAGTACGCGCACTCCAGACTAGAACGTGTACTGGATTATTCTTACCTTTCAGTTAGTCCTTCTTTAACATTTGTTGGTAACTTGGAGGCTCTTGTGTTGGGATACATAAATGGAGCATCTGTTTCAACTACTAATCTATCTAAAGGTATTAAATTGTCTGCTAGAAGTTTTCGAACGCCCGTATCTGATTTATCTTTACATAAGTAACCTAAAATTATCACAAAATAATAAAAGCAGAAGGTATTCTTAAAATTAATCATTTGCCATAAAAAATATCAGTTTAATAAGTTATTCAAATATAAATATTACTATAGGTATGTACAGGGTTTCTGTTCATATTTTAAACATTCCCCACATATTATTTCAAGACATAGAAAATCTCGTTCTCATCAAGCAATGACAAAAATACAATATATGCATTGTCGATATACAGTATACCAGTTATTGCATTTACCACTCCATTGGCTCATCGTAAATTAAATATAGTCCGTTTTCATTTTATTTAATTATTCATAACCACTTTGAATATTAGTATTATTAAGGTGGGCTGCTTTGGATTCAATTGTTGTTACTTATGTGACAACCAAGGCAGTTTTATCACTGTCTCTATTATTTCTTTTTGCTAGATCAACTGCTGTCTTTATTTAGATAATGTAAAAAATAGCTTACAAACGGCAATTTTATTCTAAAAAAAAATATATAAACAGAAAAAAATTCGAAATTAACCTAATATGTACGAGAGCTTCCTGGTCTAGTTAGTACTTTCATGTATTTCCTAGGACAGGATGTACTAGTATAGCCCAAAAAATATCAGGAATATATTCTGACTTCACGAAATATCAGTTTTGTGATAATTTATGAAATATTTGTTACATATGTAGATCGGTACCAGGTTATACACCAGAACGCCACCGCCCGTAAGCACGTGTACTTTTAAAGCCTCTACACAATAAATACATTTTTTATTATCATGGTTCTACTCAGATTTAATTTAAGAGTTTGTTGAACTTTTTATGATATAGAATAAAAACTAAATAATAAAAAAGTTATATTGGTTAAAATACAGGACAACCATGATGTATTTACTGTTAAGGTTATAGTACAGTGCTCCGGTGCCTAACTACCTAGTGTACCGATCCCGTACGTAACAAATATTTTCGGAAGTGGTAATGTAGAGCTATGATTAAAAGAAACTTCTCTTTATTTGATATTTATTTACATCGCTTCGAACGAAACTAAATTACAATAATGCAGCCAGGTGTGATGTTGACAGATGCACTGGGGCAGGAAGTCTAAGTGATTTTTCTTAAGCAATAAGTGTTCTCCAGATGTTGGAGATGTCTATACTTCTTTGGCTGAAAACTCCTCGATTTTCTGTCATAAAGGCAGCTTTAATAGATTTTCTTTTTGGCTAACGTTGGTCCTTGTGCAAGACTTTTTTAGCCTCGAACCACTGAATATGATGCTGGTTGGACCAAACTTGTTCTGCAATTTCTGATCTAGATGTTTCTAATGATTAAGTATGTCTTTCGTGTTTAGAGAATTTCGATGTGAACTTCCATCCCTCTCATCAGGTTTTTTTCGTGAGGAATCTTCTTAGCATTCCGCCTGCTTTAAATGTGGCTCTGACATTAAATTTCTTATCGATTCTTGTATGTGTTTCGGTTACTATCTTAGCCAATCGTAAGATAACAAAAAAGGCTCATATTCGGGGTTTTTAGCAGTCAGCAAATTCTTATTCTTCGAAAAAGCGCAATTTATAAAGGTTTTAGAACCAATCTTGAATAACCTCTCCTCAATATTACATACTTCATTTTTGGTATCCTCTGGATTGTTACAAATATTAAAAACTCTGTAATAGACGATTCTTAATATTTGTTGCCCTAGAATGGTTAGATCTTTTGGTTAAGGTAATGTCCTGTTTATTTTTATATGAAGAAAGAAATTAACAATCTTCTTTCTTGAGGTTTTAGTTAAGCGCTTGGAAGGAGGTCTCATTTAAACTGCCAGTTGTATATCTAGAAACTCCACATGGAACATTACCTCAAGCAAAGGTCCTGTAATTCTAGGGTCACGGAGAAAAGAATAATAAAAACGCTCTATTATAAATCTTTGCTATTTGTAACAATTAAAAAGATTTCAACAATGAAATAATAAACATCAAGATCGATTGTCTTAAGAATGGTTAATCCGAAACCTTTATAAAGAGCGTCATTTCGAAATTTAAGAACCACCCAACTGCCAAAAATCTCGGGTCTGTGCATTCTTTCCCCATTCCACACATTAGGAACTAACCGAAAAATTAGAAGAATCGGTAAAGTATTTAATATCAGAACCGCATTTAAGTAAGGAGTGACTAGAGTCTCGCTGTGCCGAATGTAGATTAACACGGTATTGCTCCTTTTTCCTATTGGTTCGTCCTTTATTTCGGAGGACTATAAACAAGTTGTTGGAACAAAATTTTCAATGCGAGCCTCATGGCTCATGGTAGGGTTCCCCAGTTTCATTGTAATGGACATCTGGTCTAATCCCGGTTTAGGCGATGAATTTTTTTTCCTTTCCTCGTAAAAGGGAAGTACTGTAATTGTAAAAAGTCACCCTTCGAGATTTCGTTTGATCTTTAAGTTTCACGATCCCTAGATGCCGAAGACATGTCTCAATTCAGTCAGTCTGTCGGTCTGTTTCTCTGTTCACGATATAGCTAAAAACTACTTACCTTTTGACATTAAATTTTGGACAAAAAATTAGGGTCACATGGTAACACCTGGTAACATTTGGTAAAAAACTATTTATCCAATTTACCTCCACTATTCACCAAAATCAAGTATTAGGTAGAAATCAACTGGTAAAACGTTGGTATGAATCCAAAATGGTGAAACAAAATAGCGGCTTAGTAAAATACTTAAAAATTCTGCATGAAAAAAGAACTAAATAGATTGATTTCAAATTTTTTGTTAGAATTAATCGTGGTGTAGAGATGAACTCGTAAAATTGTGGTACGAATTGTTTGTAATCGTGAAAAGAACATCACCCCAGATTTTAGCGTCCCTAGATATGTTTTCTCAATTCCGTCGGTCTGTCTGTCAGTTCGCGGCGTAGCTAAAAAACTACTTATCCGATTGACCTCAAATATTTTGGTCAAAAATTAAGAGGTGTATACGGATGCCTTGGAAATATATAGGTAAAAATCCAATATGGCGAGAAAAAAATGGCGGCTCAATTAAATATTGAAAAAAATATTACCAAAAACACAAAAATTAAGTGGTATATAGGAATGAACTGGTGACATTGGTATGACTCCAAAAACAATTGGCGGCCTAATAAAGTATTCAAATAATCACCCCGAAAAAACTATTTATTAAATTGATTTCAAATTTTGTGTACTGATAAAATTTTTGTATGAATTAAACATGATGGAACAAAATAGTGGTCTAATATTTTTTTAAATCAATTTAAAAACTCTTTTTTGATTTATTTTAAATTATGCCTGAAAATTGAGTGTGGCATAGGTAGAAACTAGTAAAATATTGGTACGAATCCAATATGGTAGAACAAAAATGTTTCAAGACAGTATATATGGTATTAAATAACTATGTGCGGAATGCCAGCAAAGAGAAAAAGCGATTTTCAAAATTCATGGATAAAAAACTTACTCTTCACCAAATGAGTAGGAATTCGATAAATATGCATAAAATAAACAACATTAAAATATGTTTTCAAAATATATATTACAAATTTCTAAAAAACACTTTAGTCTGTGCTTGTTGTATATTTAAACATCGCCATGAATATGTAAAATAAATGAATATATAACAAGGAACTGTGATAAACTTTACGTTCCCCGCCTGACCCAAGTACAGAATGGGTCTGAAATTATTTCTATAGAAATATATAATCACTTGCCCCTTTAATATGCCCAGCACTACAAAATTAAATGTACATTTTTTAAAAGAACATTAACAAACAAACTTGCTGACAATCCCTTTTATTCATTGTTTGAATTCTGTTCATCTGCTTTTGAAGATTCTGAAATGTAAATATTATATTTTACTTTTTTTTTATTCTGATTATTACTTTATATATTCGATTAACTTTTTACTTTTGCTCGTTCTGATTTGTATTGTACTGTTTACTATACATTCTTAAATTTAACTTGTTTGACCTGATTAGTACCAACCTACTTATAGCATTAGATTTTAAATTTTTCAGTTCTCTTGTTTCCTGTATTGGCAATTCCCATACTTTGTATGTCTTTGGAAATAGAAATAAACTATTTGTACCTCTATTTTATATTCAACATAACTAACAATTTTCAGTAAATAAATGAAACACAAATTAAAATATACCTAAATAATGAATGTCCAAATTTTAAATTAGTTTTCACTGGATAGCAACCTTTTTTTATAACTTAGGCGAGTAGCTATTGTCCTTAAATTCTTCTTTGGATCCAACATAATATATAATAAAAAACTGAAATGGATTGTCTTATAAATATATCTCATTTTCTAATCCGAGCTCTTGCTTCCAGAATTTCTGCAAACCACTGAGTCCATAATCTCTTGAGAGCACAAGTTCATGTATCACACAGACTCACTAAACACTTCAACCGAATTTAGCATTAAAACTACAGAAAGAAAAAAACGGTTTCATCTATAAAATAAAATGTAATAGGAAAAGAATGCTTTGTTTACATTCCTTTGATCATTGTCAATTAAAAAATAATTTCACAAGTATGTAAATGTCATTTCAGTCCTCGCGCCTGGGCTCTTTGCCAAATTCCGGTCATTACTCTGTTAAATGGATTCAGTATTTTTATACACCATTTATGACATAACAATCCATATCCCCTCTCATAAATATGCTCGTAGGCTTAACTACTATGTCCTAAAATCGGATATTTCCTGTAACATATACATTCCCCACAATTTCGATTTTTTCCTTAGGAGATAAATTTTCGTTAATAAGGATTTTTTTATCTATGAGCAGACCAAGAATTCTGAAGGCCTAAACAGTAGGTACTGTGGTTGTCTTAAATGATGATAGGGAAAAACCTTTACTGGAAACAGATTCAATAATCTGGACTCTGGGGATAAATGAGCGAACAAAGTCAAGATGTTCTTGCAGTTGGGCGGTGAAAGGATGCGTGCGGGTTAATGCTCGTGTATCCCCAGCAGGGATGGCTAAGGAAGGCTTTTCTAGAAGTTTTGATTAATATTTTGGCAAGTTACCAAACGAATTGGGCTACCATTTTGACAAGAAATAACTATGCCTCTTATGCGTGTTTCAAAGGCATTTTTGACGTCGAAAATTATGCGGTTAGAATGATTTCGTGGCTCATTTTTAGGCTGTTGATCTTCTGGAAAAGGGCTCTTACAGAAATTGCTAAAGAAAGAATGAGATTATAGCTCTACTAAAACAGGAATATATTATACAGCAACATTTACATCCTCAAATAACACAACATTTATTGAGCAAGCTTATGCATATTTTTGCAGATTTCGAAATCTTACAGCGCCTTCCTACTACATCCCATAAGTCAAATTTATTTATAGTTTATTTTTATAGTTAAACTTTAGATTATAATGAAAATTGCAAAGATACAAAACAAATTAAGTACTTACCTATTTAAGAAATTGAAATGTGGTTATAGATATGACCAGTTATAAGACATTAAAAGCGAAGAAAACTAGGATGTAATATTTCATTTTAAAGAATAATTTTGAAAAACATAAAACTGCAATTAAATTGATACAACCAAGTCCATTTAAAATAAGGTTTTAAATCAAAGACATATATTTTAAACTACAAATACATATTTTAAATATTTTGGTATAAATACCTGTTAATCCTATGTAAAATCCTTTATTTAAATAAGCAAGGGCATTTTCAATACTTCCAGTAAAACAATGAACAACAACTGGGGGCAGATTGTTTGTATATTTGTCCAAAATTTCAGTGAGGTCAGTGAAAGCATCTCGTTCATGGATAAATAGAGGCTTTTTCTGCTCAATCGCTAGTTTTATCTAAAACAAAAATTATCGATAGGCTGCTGTATTTATTCATTTTAAAATGTGATAATTTATTGTCAATTGATATATTGACTGATATAATTTTGTAGTTAACCTATTTTACCACATGCGAATACCTGTAATATACTTGTACTATTTACATCGATCTAGTGAGGATAATTTGATTTAACCAAATCTAATTAGAAATACTCCTTTTGAAATGGAGACAACTGAAACTGTTATTTATTCAATTAAATGAATACAAAGTCTGATTTAAATAAATTTATACACTTTTAACAGATATCCTAGTACTCATTACAGCCCTTGCAATTGGACCCCTTGTACTTCTGTTCTGAGAACATCACTTAACCTAGGCCATCAATTAGTCTATTCTTACAAACCATGTTATAGAAGTACATATGTAGACCTTCCTAAGGCTGATGATGGTAAGCCATTATTCTTCCAGAATGGATGCCCATCTTTCTGTTTATATTTTACATCCTCTACCGAGAGGAATGCCACTGCATTCATACTGCGAAGATGCTTTGTTAGACAGTGTCCCCTTAGAATTTTTTATGATTATTTGCCGTTCTACCCATAATTTTTTCAATCATTCATGTGTTCATTATTTATTATTCAGTGTCATTTATTTATTATTATTTACAATATATCCAGTACTGCTTCATTCTGATACAATGTGACTATTTTGCAGCTGTAATTATCTATTAAATTAACAGGAAATTCATAGTTTCTAAAGTTACGATTAGGAACATTGAGCTTAATAAGAGATAAAAAATCATTACAATCGGTCAAACAACTAATTATTTTATAAACAAAACAAATATCAATAATAACACATTTTGTTTCTATGCTAACCAAATTTAATGACTTTAACATATCAATATTGTGATAGTTTTATAACGGGGCTTTTTCGTTAAAAGCAGTAGAACTAAGGGCATTTTTGTACTTTCAATACTATCCGAATGGCACCTGTATGGAGGGGAGTCGAAGGGATACTATTTTGGGCTGTCGTATCCAAGAACAGATCGTACCAAAGCACAATACAACAACATTAACACATGAACCAGCATATCACTACAATTCCTTCATAAAAAACCTTAAAACACAACACTAGTTCAACGAATTTTAACTTTCCATCAAACCATAAGTATTTTATGAAATATCTGTAGCTCAATGGCTCATTATTTAAAAGTAGAGTCTCTAAAACCATATATAATAGTTATTTATATTATAAGGATCAAAATAATGATCATTGAGAGACTAGCCATGAATAATGAAGGCCGATACATCTCATAATGATTGTTTTCGATCCCAATAACATACAAAACTTTATATTCTGTCATCAATTAAGTCAAACATTCTGAAAATTTTGTTAAAAAATATTCCCAAAAGGCAGTCTTTTTCTTGTTGCTAAATTCGTACAGTACAGGTTTTAAGTCTACGATGAATTCATAAGAATTTGTGTGTACACTGATTAACAATGAACAATGTTGTTCTCCTATTTTTCAATTATTTTCCTAAAGCAAAGTAAAATTTCAAGTCTCTGAGAATTACAAATGAAAACTTCAAAATTTCAAGTCTGAGAATTACAAATGAAAACTTAAGTCAAAGTATGTTAAAGTAAATTTGTCTGAAACCAAGGAATTATATTACAGATCCCTTCAAAATTTTTAGCTATCCATTTAAATATTTTATTTTTATTTCTTTGAAAATTTGATGCAATAAGTCTAAAGGGCATTTTATTTGTGATTTTAGTGATTAATGTAAGTGAAATGCATTTGCACAGATGAGAAGAGGGTATTTGGTATAGTCAAGTTTTTATTTAGATATGCCCTTCTACCCAGACAATGCGACAACAATCTTCCCATGACTGATTTTTGAAATACAGATTAAAGCATGTCTTTATGTATGGTTGTCTAATATTCATAAGTTTTGTTTCTCTGAACAATCTCTTTGTTGGATAAATCCGTTTTTTAAACATTATTATTTTTGAAAAATACTTCTGGAGTATGAACAAAGAGGTCAGCATATTGCTGCAAGCTGCTCCCCATGCGGAGATCCCGTAGCACAAAACTGATTCCACAAGTGCCTGGTATAATGTTCGTAGCACATGATAGGGTACTATCTGTCTCATATTTTGATCAAAGTAGACTCCAAGATATTTTATTTCTTCTGTTTGTTTAATTTTATTTTTGCATTTACAGTTTTCAAAATATTTACAACCTCAATCCTGAATTTTTATTGATACATTTTCAAAACGACGAACCTAACCCTAACCTTACTTCTTTGACAGAAAATGACATCGACGATGCGGCATATAAAAATACGGAAATCGAGTGGAAAACTGTTGGGAGGAAGGGCAAAGTGATAAATAAATCATCAACAACATCAAAGATTCTAATAAAATACTAGAAAATCGCCCAGTCCCAGTTAGGGGTACAAACGAGCTCTCGGATCTTATCAGACCAGCACAGAAAGTTTCCTGGCTTTTCTAATCAGGTCTAGCACCTGATACTTCTGCTGATAATACAATAACATTTCTCAAAGCTAAAAATCTCGATGAAGGAGTAATATGCGAAAAAATAAAAACTAAAGTGCAGGTTCCTCAACCGAAAAAGGATGAAATAATGTCAGAAAAACTATGGCCAAGAGGCATAGTCATCAACCATTTTCTGAATCTCCAACGCCAGGTAAAGCAGTCCATGGTTCGAAATATCTAAAACTTTGTCACATCAACGTAAGATCATTAAGGAACAAAGTCCCTCTTTTGCAATGGCAAATGAGGAATATGATATTCTTTGCATCACAGAACATTGGCTGACAGCTGAGGAAGTGAATGCATTATATGTCCAGGGGTACCATCTAGTTGGATTCTCTTGTAGAAGCCATTTTGTAGTAGGAGGTACAGCAATCTTCATTAGGGATATTTTTATATTTAATGTTGTAAACATTAATATAACAGTTATTGAAAAAGATTTTGAATGTATCTGTATTTTTATAAAAGACCTTAATTTGTATATTTTAGCTATTTATAGATCTTCTTCAGGTCACTTTGACACATTTTTGTTGAACATTGAAAATACTCTTAATATTCTATTTAATTCAACCAATGAAGATACAGTCAAATTACTAGACACTCTCAAGAATTTTAACCTGAACCGAACTATAAGAGTCCACAAGAAATAACCATTGCCTTGATAATATCTTTGTGAGTGAGGAAACTGAACTGCGACTTCTCGAATTTAATATTTCTGATCATAAAGGTCAAGTGGTTGAGCTGGGAGTTACACTAGCAGGGCCTAAAAATCTGACTCGGGAAAAGATTTGTAGACCCATTACACAGCATGGCCTGTATCAGTTTTATAATATGATTGAAAATACATTGTTTATAATTTTATTAACACCACTGAGAGTGATATAGAAAGTAAATTCTATAGGTTCATGAGTATTCTGGGAGAGGCATTTTTGCTCGCCTTTCCAATAAAGAAATATGCGGTGCGCCCAAATCAAACACACACCATAAATTGGTTTAGCAATGAGCTCAGAGAAATGAGAGATCTATTGGATTTTCTTAGGTTACTCAGTCACCAGTATAATAATGAGGGGTTTACCAAGGCTTATAAAAACTATAGATTCACAAATATTATTTGTGAATCAACAATTAGGGCTAATGAGAGAATTATTAGCTCATCGAATAATGCCCCAAAATGTATGTGGAAAATAATTGATAGGCACAGACAACTAAAAAATGAAAATACCATCAATTGGGGTTCGCGAGACCACGAGACTAGTCTCGAAACGAGACCGAGATTTACCTATCGAGACTCTCGGTCTCGATCTCAAAGTGAAGTAGCAAAACAATTAATATTCGTAAATTATTTGTTTTGACAAAATAATTCAAAAAATATGTTTGGGGGCAAATTAATTGATGCAAAAAATAATTTTTCTATAATCAAATATATTATACTAGCATTGTATATGTTCTTATAACAATGATACTAGTGAAATAGTCATTTATAAAACGATATAAATAACCATAAAGAGAATTTCCCAAATTTAGAAATTCTAGTAGCGAAATTCCACTTTACATGTCGAAAACCGTAAATTGCTACCCTGTTCTCAAAAAGAGACACTTTATCACAACTAAACTATATAGGATTTTGATATCGCGATCTTTATAAATTTATAATCGGTTTTTATGTTTAATTATTGAAAGTAACTAAAATCCAAAAATTTTTAGTTTTTTGGTTCAATAATTAATAACTGATAGACTGTTACGACTAAAAACATCGCAATATCATATTCTTATATAGTATAGATACTTTAAAACAAAAGAAGTATGGTTTTTATGAATTAAAAATTGAAGAAAATAGGCGTAATCGTAGAAAAATATGGATATTGCTCAAAGGTTTATATAAAATGCCTCAAAGTCAGATAAGTTATACAAACATAAATTTCGGCAGCCTGAGTGACAGTGACAATATTTTAAATGCAAATAGTGAAAAGGAGGCAGCATGTATGTTCAATGATTATTTTGTGAGCAGTATTGAAAACATCGTAAAGAGTATAAATCCTCCTGAGGAGTGGAGATGTCAAAATATGTTTTTGATAGAGAAACCATTAAATGAATTTGTAACTATTTCTTTTAATGAACTATCAAAGATTATTAAAAGAATAAAATTTAAAAAAGACCGTAGGGAATATCTCAACTCACTATTTCTAAAAAACACCATTAACAGTATAGGACACGTCTTATTGCATTTCGTTAATACATCACTACATAGCGGCAAGTTCCCTAATGAACTTAAAACTAACAAAGTAACACCAATACAAAAAGTAGCAAATGCAAACCACGTTTCCAAATTAAGGCCAGTAAACTCTCTGCCATGTTTAGAGAAAGTACTGGAGAGAGCAGTTTTTGAACAAATATTGGAATACTTTAATGTCAATAATTTATTTTTGGGAAATCGCTTTTCGAAAAAGACACTCATGTGAGATTGCTCTACAACTAACATTGTCCAAATGGAATACACAAGTGGACGATAGAAAATACGTAATTGCCATTTTTTTTTGATTTTCAAAGAGCTTTTGAAACAATAGACAGTGAGATCTTGTTGAAAAAATTGCAATTTTATAAGAAAAGTGGTAAAGCGTTGAATTGGTTGGTGGAATATCTGATGGGACAGAGGTCACAGTATACAAGATTGGGAAACTCGAACTCAGAAAAAAGACAAAATCACTGCGGTATCCCGCAAGGAAACATTCTAGGAGCTTTACTGTTTATTATATATATCAATGATATAAACTTCATTGAAGGAATAGAGTTCCTAAACTTGTTCGCTGATGACACGCTTGTCTCAGGTAGTGGGAAAAATATAGAAGAAATATTACTGAAAGTTAGACAGCTAATTTTAAATATTGATAAGTTTCTTAAAATTAACAAGTTAAAATTAAATGTAGAAAAAACAAAAGCAATGATAATAAGTACAAAACAAAAACTAAATAAAATTGATACAAAAACAATTCATCTGGAAATTGATGGGAAGGAAATTCAATGGGTGGAACAAATAAAGTATCTTGGTTTTGAGCTAGACAATTCACGAAGTCTTAACAAGCGTTTTGAATTTGCTAGGGCAGTGAAGTTCCTTACACTCGCTGCAAGAACAACGTTATTCAAGAGCATAGTACAACCCCACTTTGATTATTGTGCTAGCATGCTTTATTTAATGTCAAAAGACCAGATTAGACATCTCCAAACACTATTTAACAGGGGAATGCGATTGGTGTTACGAAGCAGTAGGTATGCACCAATAAAGGTTATGTTGGATATATTAAAATGGATGTCAGTAAAACAACGTTTGTATTATCTAACAATGATCTTTATTTATAAATTAAGAAAAGGTTTGTTGCCGGAATATTTTAAAGAGTTTATTACACTAAGAAACGATATCCATAGTTATTTTACTAGAAATTGCAACGATTATCAAATAAGTAGACCAAGGTACTCAGCAACAATGAAATCCTTGCTATTCAAGGGACTAAAAGAATTTAATGAAATTCCTAAAAACATTAAAAATGCAATAACTGTAAATAGCTTTAAGAATCTTTTAAAGAAACACATCCTTCATAAATAAAAACTTACTGTGATTTGTTAGACCTACAAATATGTTCCTTACAAACAATATAGTCAAATAATAAATAAGTAACCCTAACCTAATGTATGTAATTTTATTCTGTATTTTGTAATTTTAAGCTTAAATGTTTAATGTATAATTATAAGTTTCTGCGTTTCTTTTATTATGTAACATTTTCTTTTTATTATGTAAGATTTTAAAGATAACATATTGTATTAGGATTTCCTAAATAAATAAATAAATAAAATGAAAAAAAAAAAAAACAGAAAATTGTTAAAAAAAATCAGTGAAAATTTTTCTAAACATTTTCTTCTTTAATCGCCTCGATTGCTTGCTAATTAAAGAAGGTACGTGTTTTATAGAATAATATTTTTGTATTGATTTTGTTTGTTTGAAAATAAAATAAAATAATGGACGATATAAAATTTTTAACTATATGTGTATAATATAAATAATACATATACATACGGACAAGATTTTTAACAAACAAAACACAAAGTAGAATTTGGCTTAGGATTTTAAATAGGTGATCAATAAAGCTAATTCAACTATTACGCTTAAAAAATATGAAAGAATGAATACACAATAAGCATTTGTTTGAAGTTTCATTTAACATGCTTCTTAATTTTGCATTAATTAACCCTGCTTGTGAAAATAAATGCTCTACTGCTACAGAGGTCGCCTGTATAAACAAAAGATCTTTTGCCATTTTGGCTAAATTTGGAAATTGTTTATCGTATGCTTTCCATCATTCTAAAATATCTGTACCCTTTGGAGCGCGCTTTAATTGCAAATATTCTATTATTTCTTTTTTCCAATTTTCGGAATCACTTCTTTTTTCAAATAGTGACGTATAATTGATGTCATAGTTATCATCGCTTGAGGAACTTGATATTATTGGTGATTCAGCAGGCACAATATAATATCTACTCCGCTTTTAAAATTTATAGTTAATTTACCAAAGAACAAAAATAGTTGATTCACAAGTATTATGAACCATAGCCGCATTTGTGCAAGCACAAGTGCAGACCCCTAAAAACGGTCCTGGTTAAGAAAGTAAATACGCATCAAAGTAATAAGTTTGGTTCAAACAAACAAACAAACAAAAGTATGCTTTATTGCCTCAGAAAAATTTTACAATTTTATGGACAAAGCCAAATATACCTAAAATAAGACATATCAAAACATTAATCGAAAAGAATTTCGATAGGTCAATGCTTTTTAAAAATGTAAATTATCAATTTACCAAATCGTAAAACACACGTTAGAATATAACATAACATTGCCGCAAAACAGTTAATGATTCCTAATAACCTTATAAAAGTAAACAAACACACATGTACGAGGTGAATAATTTCGATGACATTGAAATCAAAATTGCAACTATGCGACCTTAAACTCTATGTTATTATAGTTATACAAATAATTGTGATGTTAAACAGAAGGTATAATGAACTAGTGTAGAATGTAGTATACAAAAAAGAATTAAATTTTGTTTTTAATCCAATACCTAACAAAAATAATTAAGTTTTAAGTGAATGTTCGACAGTTCTTTTCTCTATATGATGATTTTCAAAATTCTATGCTACGAGTTAGGACATGACTCACAAAAGATTTAAGTAAACAAGCGAATTTAGTGACAATTTAAAGAGACTTACTCGCTGTAAAAATCATTAACTCTGTAAAATGGTCTCTCAATGAGGTATGCTTTGGTGTTTTTTCGAAATTGTGCAAGCATAGGGATAGATTTTAAATGTACTGGCAGATTGTTGTAAAGTTTTATGGCGTTGTAAATAATTGATTTTTTTATTAATTCTGAGGAAGGAATGGGAAGATATATCATGCCTAGAGTTTCTGGTAGGGTATACATGTTGTGGCCTTTCTGAGAGGGTGTTTATATGTTTTCTCAGCAAACATTCCGTTTCCAAAATAAATAAAGCAGGAAGTGTTAATATTTCATGTTTTTTGAAATAGTATTGGCAGTGAGCTCTATTATTTAGACCAAACAAATAACGAATGGCTCTCTTTTGAAGCATAAAAATACTACGAAATTGCTCGGTGGTACAGCAGCCCCAAAAGGGAAGGCCATAGCGGAGGTGGGATTCAAATAAAGAGAAATAAGTAAGTCTGGCAGAAGGAACGTCTAGTTCTTTTGAAACTGATCGAATGGCGAAGCAGGCGGTAGAAAGTTTTTTAGTTAAGGTGTCAATATGATTAGACCATTTTAGGTTGTTATTTATATTTAAACCCAGGAATTTAACCGACTCTACGTATTCAATATTGCTGTTATGTACCTGAAGTGGTTGTAAAGTTCCCTTATAAGATAACACCACCGTTTTATCGACATTAAAACAAAGCATATTGAAATCAGACCAAGCCTTAATTATAACCAAGTCTTTGGAGATACTAGAGTGTAAAGACGTTGTATCAAAATCACTTCAAGTTATGCTTGTGTCGTCAGCAAAAAGGGAAATTCTTCCATTCATTTTAAGGTTCGTGATATCATTAATGTATAACAAAAAAAGAATAGGTCCCAAGACTGAACCTTGTGGGACTCCACTTGTAATCAACTTACAATCAGAATCGGAACCATTAGCCCTTACAAGTGGTTGCCTTTTCCCAAGATAAGATTTGAACCAATTTAGAGAAGTACCACGAATTCTATAAAAATTTAGTTTGTTTATCAGAATTTCATGCCTAACACAATCAAAGGCTTTCGCATAGTCACAAAAAACTGAGGCAGTTGGGTGGTTGTTATTGAGAGATAAGTAGACGCCTCTAAGCAACGTGAACATGGCGTCGCTGGTGCACTTGTTGGGTAGAAATCCGAACTCCTCCGGGGATATTATCTGATGTTTCAGGAGAAATGGCATAAGACGATTCTTCAGTAGCCTTTCGATGATTTTTGAAAGCACTGGTAGTAGTGCAATTGGGCGATAATTGCAAGAGTTAGTTTTTTCGCCGCCTTTATGAAGTGGAATAATTATAGCTGTTTTAAGGCAATCAGGGAATACACCTTTTATAAAGGACTCATTTATTAATGTTGTAAGGGCCTCTATGACTGGGAGTGGCAAGTTCAGGAATATTCTAATTGATAGGCCATCAGTGCTATACGAAGATTTACTTTTGATATTATTTATTACCTTCAATAGTTCAGTGTTGTTAACGGGACTTAAGAAAAAGCTATCAGCTAAATTTTTTGAAGGAGGGAGAAACGAAAGAGGGTCCAAACTTGGCGAGATACTAGAGGTAATATTTTTGCTTACATTAATAAAATAATTATTTAGATCATTAGCCCCTGGCAAGATTTGAGTCACAGGGTTTGATTTGTTTCTGAGGTTATTGATGATGAACCAGGTTTCTTTTGAAACGTTATTTGAGTTTGTTAGACGTTTTCGGTAGTGTAATTTTTTTGCTGACTTAATAAGAGTAGTGTAGATCCTCCTATAGTTAGAGATATAGTCGAGAATAAGAAAGGAGTCGGTGAATTTTTTTATATATGAGAGCGAGCGCATATTTTTAGCAGAAATTCGTATTCCTTTCGTGGTCCACGGTTTATGCCGCTTAGGTTTGATATTCTTAAGCGGGAAGGCCTTGTTAAAAGCACTTAAAGTTTTATTTAAAAAAGTTCTGAAGTTTGTGTTGACATTATCAGATTCAAAATTCCAATCGGTGTTAAAGCAAATATTATGAAATACTGAGAAATTTGCGGCCGAGAAAATTCTGCCCCGATGGCGAGATCTTGGTAAGGGCCTAATAGGTAAACTAAACCTGGAAATTACCGCCTCGTGATCGGAAAGACCTGAGTTATAAACCTGTGAATGCACTTCTGATGGAGAAAAATCAGACGCCATGTAATCGATGATAAAAGAAGAGTTTTTTGAAATTCTAGTTGGCGAGGATACATGCATTGAAAGACCGAAAGAGTCGAATATAGAAATTAGATATTTTTGGATGGCACAAATAGTAGCATAGTCAATATTAAAGTCCCCGCATAGAATTTTTTACCTTTAATCGGTAGACTGTCAAGCAAACTTACCAGGCTATTTAAAAATGATTGTACATCAGATTTTGGTGATATATAAATACAAATTACATAGAGATCAAGGTTTTGGTTATATACCATAGAGAATTCAAAAGAGCTATCCGCTAACAAATGATCATATTTAGATACCGACATGAAATCTCCATTTAGGGATAGAATCAGTGTTCCCCCATGAGCTGAGTTTTTTCTGTCATATCTAGCTATTGTGGTATACCTCTCAATATAAAAGGGTTCGTTTAGATTCAGCCAGTGCTCAGTAATTGCAACAAGTTGGGGGAACTCCAATTCTTCCAGAAATAGGTACAACTCGTCAGTTTTATTTCTTAGAGAAGCAACATTAATTAGAACCATATTAAGACTAGTAACAACAGGAAGTTTTGAGGAATCTAGTTCCTCAGGACACGTCGTGTTTTCTAAAAATTTTTTTTGGGAGAATTGCTGGTAAAATAGTTTTTATGGCATTCTCTGGTCCTCTGAAGATGGATCGTTCTCTCCGAAGATATATAGGATCCATAGGCTGCAAGATCCGCTTCCACTTCTGCTGCGTTAAATCCGTAAGCAGCATGAAAATCGAAATATATCTTATGTAGGGTTCTATAATCTATAGGAAAGCCTTCAGAAGCCAAAAACAGCCTGGTGCTTGTATTTGTAAACCCTTCAAAGTGAATTGGCGCAGGTTGGTCGTCCAGGAAGGCGAGATATAACTTGAAGGCCTTTAAAATGGCTGGTTCTCTTAGTCTAGACATGAGGAAACGGTTATCAGAACTTTTTTCGGTTCGCGTAAGCTTCACTGTTGGGGGAGACATTGGATCAAAAATAGGTTCTTGGTCAATAGGAGCTTTCTTGGAAAGACTCAGCAAAACAGCAAAGTTTACAGAATACCTAAGGGTGCTTTACTTGGCCATCGATCGTTTTCTACCTATTGAATTATAATGTCTGTCCCTAGAATGCCCAACACGTTGCTTGCACGAGTTCGGCAGCATTATACAGTATGTCCTTATTTTGTGTTTAATATATCTTATTCCATTTGTATATCTTTCAAAATTTCAAATAATTATTTTGTTCTGTGGATGGTTGTTTAAGTAACTCTAGTGATGTGTGGCCTTTCTGTTGATGTCCAAAGAACAAGGGATATGTGATATCTATTTTGATACACCTACTATTGTTGGCAACATCATTTCGAATTATAGATTTTTGGAATAATTTTTAATATAAATATATCTAAATTTTTTCTACTTTACTGAAATATTCAAACATTGAGGTTTTTTTACATTAAATTTTTAAGATTGGAAAAACTCTGGGTTTCGAACGTAGGCTTCCATGTACTTTTGTCTAAATAACAACTCGGCGAACAATTATTATTTGTAAAATTGTGTTTTCGAGACCACCGAGACTTTCGAAACCGATACCAAGACTAAGCAGGTCTCGGTCTACCGCAGCCGCATACCGAGAGCGTAAACATTTTCCGAGACCGAGGTCTCCCGAACCCCTAACCATCAATATCAGTCCTGACGAATTTAAAAAATATTTTTCAAACATCTTGTAAAAAATATTCCAGTAACTGATATGTCACACGTTGGAAAATCTTTGTAGAATTGTACCCTCCCAGAATGCTTTTGAATTTGGGGAAGTAAGTTTTAACCAAGTACGTGATATTATAAATAACCTAACAAATAAAAATTGCTCTGATATATACAACTTAAATGTTAAAGTAATTAAAACAATAAAAAATTTAATTATCAGTCCATTAACAAAATTAATTAACTTATGCATTAGTGAGAGTATTTTTCCTGGGGTGCTCAAACAGGCCGTTATTGTTCCTATTCATAAAAAAGGCAACCCTGATATGCCGGAAAACTATAGACTTCTCCCAGTAATATCAAAAATTGTTGAGAAGTGCATAGCTATGCAACTGACCTCTTTTTTTGAAAAAGGATACTTCAATGAGGGTCGATTTGGATTTCGGAGGGACATGAGTACAGCCTTGGGAATTTTGGACCTAGTTGCCACAATTCAGAACAGTTTCCATGACTCGGAATTCAATACAGTTCTGTCATGCGACCTATCTAAAGCATTTGATTGCACGGGCCATAACATTCTTGGAAAAAAACTACATTTTTATAATATCAATCACAATAGTATTAGTCTTATTAAATCTTACCTGAGTGACAGGAAGCAGGCTGTAAGAGTGGGTGGCGTGTTTTCAGCAAAGAGTGTTGTTAATATTGGTGTTCCAAAGGGCTCAGTAATGGGCCCCATATTAGTTCTAATATATATAAATGATTTTCCCCCACAGGATCCACCGACTAAATACGCGCTCTTTGCTGACGACACTACAATGTCTCGTAGTGCAGGCTCGCTGGACTTGTCAATAGCAGAATCACGCCTTGCCCGTGAAAGGGCTGAGGAGTGGTTCAAGGTCAACAGGTTGGTGCTGAACGAAACAAAAACAACAAGTATGGTATTTTCCCTCAGAGACTTGGGAACAAATAACTCTGCACCCAGTCTGAAGTTTTTGGGGGTACATCTTGACTGAGGACTTATATGGGATCAACATATTGATTTTATGGGTGGGAAACTAGCAAAGAGTCTGTATCTTCTCCGCAATTTGAAATCGTGCATTCCTATGGGAACCCTGCAAACAGCATACTTTGCCATCTTGCATTCTCAACTTGCATACGCCATTTTGGTTTGGGGTCATGCCCCACAGGTCAAGAGACTCTATAGAATAGGTTCTAGGGATGACTGTAGGAATGCTTTCCAGGCTCTTGGTATTCTGACGCTACTCTCTACATTCTTGAACCTAACATACGAAAAAAGATTCGACACAGTTCATCACTCATGAGGATATTCATAATCATAATACCAGAAATAAAAAGGATCTAGTACCACCATTTCAGAGATTAAAGAGGTGTCAGAGTGGGCTGGCTTACTGGGGTGTAAAATTTTTTAACCCCCTGCCAGTTTATATTCGATCCCTTCCATTGTTAAAATTTAAAATGACAATTAAGAATATTTTATTAAGTAATGTGTTTTATACATTCGATGAGTTTTTTATTTACAGGTTTTAAAATTGTATTTAAGTCCTTTATTTGTTCCAATCCTAATATTTTAACTTGTGCATTGTTCTTTACATTTATTAATGCTACCTAAATAATAGGCTATTTGTTTTACATATTTATTTTTTATTGACGTGCGTAAGTTGTTTGCAGCATTAACCAGAAACCATTTGAATTTGAATTTGGTAAATTACGATTTATCATTGAAAAAAATTAGATTTGTGTTTTATCTATGTTAAGTGTTAATAGGCTTTTACCCAACCAGCAGTTGATTCTTTGCATAGTTTGTTCAGTTTTGTTTAATATGTGATTCCAACTGTTGTCCTTTATTAATATTGCTGTGTCGTCTGCATAGCACACAACCCTATTATTACAAATATTTGTAAGGTTACTCACATAGATTAAGAAGAGGATCGGTCCAAGTACTATAGCACACCAAAAACAATCCTTTGCTGGTCGCTTCCGTAATTGTTTATTTTTACTTTTTGCATTCCTCTATCTAGGTATGATCTAAACAGGTTATTCATTTTACTACATACTCCAACGTTCTCTAATAATCTTTCTAAAAGGATTTGGTGTTCTACAGTATAGAACGCCTTCGACAACTCCAGGAAAATTGCCATTAATTTATAGCCCTCATTGAAACTGATGAAAATTGATAAATTCCGTCACCTCGGCAACAGCATTCTCGGTACCGCAGCCATCTCTAAACCCAAATTGATGTTTGGATATTAGTTTATTTTTCTTCAAATAGTCCCAAAGTCTTAATTTTATACATTTCTCAACTATTTCACTCAATGTACGATGTGAACAGGGTTTTTGTGTCGCAGAAGCGTATCATCAGATTAATATTTGGGTTAAAGCCACTACAAACGTGTAGGGACACATTTCAAAACTGGAAAATCTTAACAGTCATATCAATTTATATATTTAAGTGTGTTCTTTATGTTTTTTTGCAACAAGGATAGATTCCCACAAAACCAGCACTACCACGATTACCCAACACGTAATGCATCTGCACTGACAGTGCCAAACCACAAAACAACACTTTTCGAAAAGTCACCTTACTATGCCTGTGTGAGAATCTATAACAGGATACCTGATGCCATGAAACGTCAAAAATCTGTGGGCCAATTTAGAAAGACTCTCCGAAACTATCTGTCTGAGAAGGCGTTTTACTCCTTCTCAGACAGAGAGTTCTGGGACCAGACCTAAATAATGTACATATGTAAACTGTTAGTCAAAATTTTAATGTGTGTTAGGTTTTACATGATTTTACTTTATATTTGTTCAATGTTAAATGTGTTTTTGATTTTAAATTAGTATTTAGATATTTTTTAAAACATTGACCTGTTCTATATCATATTTGTGATCTTAGGAACTAATAACATGAATTTCAATTTGAATAATTGCAATAGGTCTGTAGTTGGTTTTTTCTGTCTTATTGCCCGATTTAAATATTGGTATCATGATGGCATTTTTAAAAATATCTGGAAAAATGCCTGTCTCGAGAACACTGTTTACTAGATGCTGTAGCGGTTTAACCAAGAAAAGTGAGTTTTCCTTAACAGATTCCATAGAAATACCATCTTCACCACTAGCCACTCCATTGTTTAATGATTATTATTTCTTTCAATAATTCTGTTTCAGAAATTGGAGCCACAAACATGGAATGCTTGTACACTGCCCCATCGTTGATAGGATTTAGGAGCTTGTCAATTTTATTTGCAAGTTTCTGACCTATTTTACAAAAGTATTTATTTAATTCTTGTGTTATGCCTATCTCATCTGTAACGTCTTTTCCATTATCATCTTTAATTACTTTTATTGAATGTTTAATATTTTTTTCGCCTATCGCATGTTTTATAGAATTTCACATTTTCTGTGGATTGTTGTATATGTTCAAGATCTTAACAAATAGAATAGACTGTCCTGATATTCTCTCGCATCTTCCGTTTTTAATAAACAGATCTAGCACAAAACAGACAAAAACATTTTATGTGGTCTTTCCTAGTATAAATGTTTAGACAAATTTGCTAATATATGGAATGGATATTTATGCTAATAGTATAGATATTGACAATATATATACCATTAGCATAAATATTAAATTAGTATTAGTAAGTTTATTGACATTATTCATAAAAAATTGTTTGCTTCTCAGGCTCAGGACTGAACTGCTTAGTATAATTAAGGCACTGTTCAGCTTAATAATCGAGGTATCTGTAACTGGCTTAAATGCTGTATTTAATAAATAAATAGTATCCATGATATCATTAACAAAAAAATATGAAGAGCAGAGGCTTCTCAACAAATATAAAAATAACATAGTTGGTTGATCTGGAAACTACACAGCCTCGAGTTTAGCCAGAAGTAGCTCAAAATTATCTCTGTCAAAGACCTTACTAAAGTCGAGTAAAGTGCGGGACACGAAAGAAAACCGGGCGGAGTAAATCGGTTTAGTAAGGTCGGCTAAGAAATCTCTTTAAACCAGTGGTGTCCAGTCGTTCTTTAAATAATACGGCACTCCTTTTTGACTATACACACTTCAGATAATTAAAAAATGTAACTATGCTTAATGAACCTTTATCTATATTTGTCTGTTTTCTTTCGTGTACCGCACTTCTATATCTCTTTTGTGTTGCAAAAACGGTGAACTTTCGAATTTTAAAATGATTTAATTTTGATTTTTCTTGATCGACTTACCTATAAATATATTTTTTCTTGAGTTCTGTCATTAATGGTTCCCGGGCTACTGCCTACGTCCACTATTATTGGACCACCCAGTGTAATGATACACGATTTACAAGTCCAGATTTTACAAGGGCAGCCAGCATCAGATCCAGTGAACGAGATTTATCAAAATTTTAATTTATGCAGTTCGACTTGTGGTGTGTGTCCCCTCTTATCATATTACTTTATACAGGGGCCGTCATTGTGAAGTACTATACAGGGCGTTCCCTAATTGCGTGTTGAAGTTAAATGGGGTGTTTTTGTGTCCTAAAAGTCTTAACTTTTGAGATACAGGATGGTAAAGTTTAAACAGAAATCATTTTTTTTCATCCCAATTTTGAAGTTATTATAGATAACTGCATGAAATTTGATACACGTCTTCTATGCATGAAGGAGTATACAGAATTAGGATTTAAAAAAAATGTTTTCTTAAAACTCTGTCTCTCCAAAGTTAAGACTTTTAGGTTCATATTAAACTTTTTTCTTAAAAAGGTCCAAGACTCACCCCCCTTTAACATTAGCACCCAATTAGGAAACGCCCCGTATAGTACTTCACAATGACGCCCCCTGTACAAAGTAATATAACAGACGGAGACAATCAGTCACCTTTCGCATACCCGAATAGCCCAAAGTCGAACTGCATAAGTTAAAATTTTGATAAATCTTGTTCACTGGAATCAGTGCTGGCTCCCCTACTATAACTACATTGATGTGTTAATTTTGGAAAAATATGAGTTCTGTAGTTTTTCAAATATTAATTGCCATATTAGATATTTTTTGACACCTGGTATTGAACAGAAAATTAATTATTTTGAAGCAGTTTATTGACAGCTACTTTATGAACAATTTTACAAAATATATGAAAGAAAACTAAGCCATTTTTGAGGTTGACGGCTGTGATTCTAATGGTTCAATTCCTTCTAAATAGTTGTCTTCGTCTGAAAATTATGAGGTTTCGTCGTCACTACTTGAAGATCCCAGTGGTATAACTAAATCATCAATAACCTTTTCAATTTTGCCATCTACTTCCCAGTATTTATCTTCAATAGAACGAACATGTTTAACATACGATTTCCAATTTTCAGCCGATATTGAGTCAATCGCTTCTAATGTTATTTTATTTAAATCTTTAATTAGTTCACCGGTGTTGCGCTCTCGAATATATTTTTTTACTCCTGCCCATGCAAGTTCGATAGGGTTGAGGTTGCACATGTATGGAGGCAGCCTTAAAGGTGTATGACCAAGGTTACGTAAAAGACCGTCAATTTTATATTTTCTTCTCTAGGCTTGTTGGCTGATATTACTTCATATAATTGATATTTTCTCCATATTGGATCACATACAAGATTGTTCAATTTAATTCTGCAATCTACACAAACAATAATCTAACTGCCAAGCCAATTGAAACAGTAAAGAGTTTTGCTGTGGAGATGCAAATAGAATGCTGTGGAATGGAGATAATTCTAGAATCATTAAAAATAATGGGAATAACCATATACAGGCCACCCTCAGGAAGTATCGAGACATTTTTGAATCAAACATCTAGTCTCATTGAGTATTGTTTAAATAGGTGTGCAAAGGTAATTATATGTGGGGACTTAAACATCAATAGTCTGAAAAAAGAAGACTACTCTTTTAAACTCTTAATGAACTTATTGGACTCATTCGAACTAAAGAACCACTGTACTGGACCAACAAGAATTTTCACATCGACAGCGGGCAAAACTTCAAGTACATCAATTGACTACATGATAACGAACATTGACGACAGCTTAATACAGAATACAATATCGGAACCTCACCTATCAGATCACACACTACAGGAACTACTGATTAGTATCAGTCCACAAGGAAATCCCATTGAAAACACAAACATATACAAAAGAATCCTAACAAAGAAAAATCTGAGTGATCTGAAACATGGGATAAGACAAGAAGACTGGAATGGTATCCAAGTATCAAACATTGATTCTGCCTTTAAATTCTTCTTACAGGGCATTGTTTGGCATCTTGATGCAACGTGTCCAAGAAAACAAATAAAGTATCAAAAATTGCATAACTGGTATACTGCCGAGCTAAGACAAGAGAAAGAAAAATTATATAACCTGTATTTACTGACTAGGCAGACGGAAGATGAAAACATTTACCAACTGTACAAGGAACAGAAAAAGGAATACAGAAAATCGGTCACGAAAGCCAAGGTAAACTTCAACAAACAGCGTATAATGAACTCGGAAAATACGACGAGGCAAATGTGGGCTATAGTCAATGAAGAGCTGGGAAGAGTCAAAGTAGCCAAGCCAATACATCTCAAAGTGAATGGGGAAATGATTACCGAGCAAAGTAGAGTGGTTGATGAATTTGGCATGTTTTTTTCAACTGTGGCGGAGAGCACAATAAGGCAGCACTTTGGAAGAACAAACGATGGCAGCACACCTACTACTTCTGATCTGCAACCAAATAGTATATTTTTGGAACCTGTGACAAAAATTGAGGTCGAGAGCATTATCAAAAATCTGAAGAACAAAAAGTCAATGGGTACCGACGATATTCCTATTAAAGCACCAAAAGCAGTGTGCAGTGAAATTTCCCAGCCACTTCAAATGTTAATTAACCAATCAATGGAATCGGGAAAATTTCCGAACGCATTAAAAGCGGCTAAAATAATCCCGCTATACAAGAAGGTTGACCCTACAAACATCGACAACTATAGACCGGTGTCAGTTCTGAGTGCTTTCTCAAAAATATTTGAGAGAGTCATTTACAACAGACTTGTTAACTTTCTAGATACGTTTAATCTATTCTGCAAGCAACAACACGGCTTTAGAAGCGGAAGATCCACTGAGACAGCAGCATTCGAACTAGTAGATTTTATACACCAAGAACTAGAATCAGGACATGTTGTGGCGGGACTCTTTTTCGACTTATCAAAAGCTTTTGATAGCCTCAATCTCAAATTTGTCCATCATAAACTTTACCAACTGGGTATAAGGGGAAATGCTCTGGCTCTTTTGATGTCATTCTTGGAGGAGAGGCAGATCATTGTACAGCTCGACAGTTGCAGATCGGAGCAATATGAAATAAATATTGGAGCAGCACAGGGCTCGGTTTTGGCACCGCTCATTTTCATCTTGTTCATCAACGACTTATCCCTATCAGGAGCTACCATCAAGTTCGCTGATGATACATCTGTTGGCGTGTCGGCGGCAAATGAGGACTCCCTTCTACAGAGTATTTCAGTAGTATGCGACAGCATGAGTCACTGGTGTGCCCAAAATAGACTGATCCTCAACAAGGAAAAGACTGTTACAGTTCACTTTTATAGTTTGAAGCAAAGGGCATATATAGAGGACTATGCTGATGTGGTGATTCTTACCTGGATTCAAAAAGTAGACGGTGTCACCAAATAGATCACATTTGCTCAGGGCTCAGTAGGGCATATTTTGCTATATTAAAACTAAAACAAACCATTCCCGCAGATATGCTTCTGAACTCTTATTATGCCTTAGCTTACCATTATCTGACTTATAATATCATCCTCTGGGGTCAAGCTACCGATATCAGTAGAATTTTTATAGCTCAGAAGCGCATTATAAGATTGATATTTGGGCTAAAGCCACTTGAAACCTGTAGAGTCACTTTCCAGAGGTACAACATCTTAACTTTCCAACAAAGAGAAATTCATGCAAAATCACAATTATCACAATTACCCAACACGGAATGCATCTGCGTTAGTCGTACCAAATCACAGAACATCGCTCTTTGAAAAATCTCCACGGTACGCATGTATAAAGATTTATAACCACATACCCGATGCTATAAAATGTCAAACATCAACTGTCCAATTTAGGAAAAAGCTGCGGAAGTACCTTTCTGAGAAGGCCTTTTACTTTTTGAAGGACTTCTGGAACCTCAACAATAAATAATGTATATGTACTGTTTGTTAGAGACTTCATGTGGATAAAACTGTGCTGTACTCTTACTCTGTTTTTTTCTTTTTTTGTTTTTTTCATTTTGTATTCTATATTTGTGATGTTTACTATGTTTATACACTTTTACGCTATATACAATTTTATGATAAGTTTTACAATTCTAGATGATATGATTTTATGACAAGTTTGTACCTATTTTAATATTTTTTTTTTGTTTTACATTTTAGTGTTTAATTATAGTATTTAAGAGTTGACCTGTTCAATGTCATCTATTTTGATCTTGTGTGAACTAATAAAGAGAATTTGAATTTGAATTTAAGCCACAATATCATATGAGCTTTTGTAGAGCATTTAGTTGGCACTTTATCTTCTATGTGAGAATGATAAGACGCATTATCCATTACCATGACTGATTTGGGAGGAATGTTAGGTAGAAACTTCTCGAGCAACCACTTTTCAAAATTATCGCTATTGATCTGTCCATGATAGTCTCCAGTTATTAGTCCCAAGTGAAAAACTGAAGCAGCACCTGGAACAAATCCGGCTTCTGAACCAGCATGAACTATAATAAAGAGACTACTAGAGCGGATTCCCTGAACAACACCTGTAACACTTTCACTTTGCCAGCATTTGTTCACTGTCATATCATTATCTACCCAGGTTTCATCTGGATACACAGTATTGCGTCCTTCTTGCCTATATTGCCTTACAGTTGATAGATATTTCACCCGCCAGTGAAAAATATTTGGTCTCTGAATGAGCAATTTTCGTTTATTCTGGCACTTGCGCCAAACAAAACCATTTGATCGTAAAAGCCGATTTAAGGTTTTATACCCGTATGGAAAATCTATTTTCTTCTTTACAGCACGAAGTAGGGGTTTGCAGGTCGCAACCTTCTTTAAGTTGATATAAAAATCCTCTATTGTTCGTCGAATTACTTGAAAATCACCATTGTCAATTTTATCTTTGTATAATAATCGGGGTCTTTTTTTATCAGGAGATCATTATGTTCTCTTTGAAGTTTTCTTACACTACTTTCCGAAACACCAGTGTAAAATGCAGCGCGTACTGTTCGCTTTTGAAATGGAATAGTTAAACTATTATTTTCAGCTTTAGTTAGTACAGGCCTCTATAATGCTCACAATAACTTCAGGTGCACCTCTTCAAATTGTTTTTCCTCTTTTGCTTGCCATCGTTACTTCGAAATAATAATTCAAATTCAACGCAACGCATTTATATAAAAATGAAAACAAATGCTCGAAATGTATAGGCGCCACTGGAAATAGCTAGAACCCCCTAGCGGCAAGTGCATGGAGACTCTAGGCACATCCCAATTACAAGTGGACCAGTGCGAAATTTACTAAATCCTCAATTAATTTTCCGTACCACTTAGCTGGCGCACTTTATAGGTGAAGCGGCAAACTATTACAACAAATAAAATAACAAAATTTATTTGGGTACACAAATTTTACTTTTCTATTGCTTAAGACCATGAACCTTTATTTTATGGACCACCCGGTTTTCTTTGGTGTCCCGCACTTTATACAGAGTCCACCTGTACGCCCCAATAAGCCTCATAAAGTACGAGATTATCAACCATAGATTTAGGTTGACAGAAACCAAATTGATCTTTGCTAAATAAACTTATTTAATTATTTTATTACTATCTTCCCAAAGTTTCAGATTAACTACAGTGCCCTGCATACACATTTCTATGCATTTAATCAAATTTACAAAAATAAATATTATAGGTTAAAAATTCAATTCTTACATGCTTTTCAAAAACTGTTTTTTGATCCTCGGGGTCAGAAAAATTTCTATTATAATCTAATCCACATTCACCAACCGCAACACATTCAGGATTTTCTACTATCCTACACAATTCTTCCCATGATTCATCATCATATGATTTCGCGTCATGGGGGTGGATACCTAAAAGCAATTTGAATATTAAGAATAGAAATATCCATTTCTACTACAAAATTTTGGAATAGACAACTTTATACAAAGTCACCCTTATTTTAACTGCTAAATAAGATAAAATTATAAAAATTGGGGGTTTCCATTTGAAAAAAGTAACTTTTAACGATTTTTTAAAGTATATTTATAATGTCAGTTTTTGATCACCCTATATTTATTTATTATAAAAATATCAGCAAAAGTGGATTCTTTTGGACAAGAAAGCCACCCGCAAATAAATAATAGAGACTTCGATAAGCAGATATTTATAGTTATGTCTAGACCTGCAAACATTTTTTACATAAAATTCAAAATATCTCAAAAACAGTTCAACTTAGGTATAGGATATTATACATGAAATATACCTAGAATTTTTCGAGGAATCCAAAAATTCCTATTCGTATACTACAACCCCCTGTATGTCTGCTGTCACTCTCTACCCTAATAACTCTATACCCTACTATTTCTATTTCAAAATTGTTAATATTTTCTGTAAGCCTAGTTTCAGTTAAACAAACAACCACTGGACACACATTTACAATCAAATTTGGAGAGCAAGCATTGTGAATTTATTAACATTAAGAAAAAAAAAAGATTCAGTGCTTACAGAAGTTTTGGCATTATTACCTACATATGTATAATAACTCGTTTTACTTATAATAACTTGTTGTCACTAACACAAGCAATACATTTTGCAGCACAAAAATAATACACATTTACCTGCTGTAGAATATAATGTTCCTGGATATATTCTAGTCAATCTTAAGGCTTCTTTGCTTGCCTTTACCGATGTGCCAGTCACCATTATTTTTTGAACACCTAGAATAAAATATATTAAATCAACTTTGCTAACAAAAAAAATTGTTTGAAAATAAAATTAGTATACACCTAGCAATTAAAAATTGTTCCCACAATTTTGAAATGTTGTATATACTAAATAGTAATGTGTTTTTAGATTATCCGCTTTATCCCTAAGACTGCAGTCACATAGATCAGTTGTGTACAAACCTCTTTGAACAATGACAATTTTTTAATGACATTAGACAACTAAACACAAAAATACATATAAACGAACTTCAATTCTCTTAATTTAGAATATGAAATAGTCGTTCTTTTTGTATAAAAATAAAGTTAGGTACTTATATATACTACCTAATTTATGTACTTATATGTACGTCCAATTCTGTTGGAATTTGTTTTATTGTATTGTATTTTAGGTTTTTTGACATCAGATGGGCCAGCTTCATTTTCACAGAAGTATTCATAATGCACTGCACAGAAACTACCAAGCGAACATGCTAAGACTTTCAATTTCTTGAAGACATTTCATCTCTATATTCACAGCATTGCCTTCAAATGCTTTATAGTTCCTTTGGTGCCTTCTAATATAGTTGTTCTTTTGTTCAAGTTTTGTTTGTAGTTTATTTGTAATCTATTTTAGTTAATCAGCTTTTGTATTTGTTTCTTGTTCTAGAACCCGTTTTAAAAATTTTTTTGAACACAATATCAGATTTATATTTGTTAAGCTCTTTGTTCTTTCTGAGCAGCTAGGGTACACATGCAGTTTTTCATTTCGTTATTGTTACAGCAGCCATACTTAAATCTATTAATTGTCATTGTTAAACAAGTCGGTAGCTTCTACCATTGTTGCCAAACTTCATGTGTACTGTTTGAAGGTACCAAATACAGATTTTTCTCACTTTCAGCTTTAAAAAAATTGTCACCCACACTTGTGTGGCTCCTTCAAACTAGGTGACACATTTCCTGAATTTTAAATATTTTTAACATAACAAAATTTGTAATTTTTGCTTTACTGGCAACATTTGTATGCCTTGAGAGTTAAAAACTTGTGCTGCTAAAGAAACACAAAGCATTTGGAGCTAGGATTTTAAACAGATACGATCGTAATATTTAACATTTTTCTGTGCTTTGTTGTACAAAATATATTGTTGCTGTAAACCTTTTTTTTTTTACTCTACAGAGGAAGTAAGTTCTTAGTTAATTAAAATATTGACTCGTCATCCAAGCTTATTTGTATTTTTTACCATAATACAAAATAATATCAAAAATGTATGAATGCTTGGGTGTCTAATACTAAAGGTACGTTTGTGTAGAATTAGTTTTATCCTTATCTTTAATAGCAAGAACTCACCCTAGTGCCAATTTATTTTTAGTCATGTGACTTCAATAAATCTATTGAAATTCTAATAATATTGGGTTAAAATGAACCGCGTCATTTTAAGTCTTCAAATCCATAGTCACCATTGGTCTCTATCTTTCCACAGATCATCTTCCAGGCCTCTTTTTCTTAATTCTTGATCTATCGTTTCTCGACCTCTTCCTCTTTCTCGTCTTCCATAAGGTGCTCATTCATTGTAAGTGTCCAAACCATTTTAACTGATTCACTTCTGAGTGACTCCCATATTGCCTCTAATATTTATATTCTTAACTCTATCCAGTTTTGAAATACCCGCAACAGTATTTCAAAACTGGATAAAGTTAGGAATATACTTTGCTGATGTAAGTAATTATAGTTTATAGCATTTATAGATGTGGTGTTTATCTTTTTGGATATATTTTTGTCCCATAGCAAACTATTGAGGAGGCTTATAGCTTGTCTAGTTTGGTTCTTACATTCTTTTATTGCTTTATCCATTTTTCTGCCTTGAGTGATGTACATACAAAGGAAATTGTATTCATTGCACTGCTTTATTATTATTTTTTTTTACCTATGGGTATACCACGAAGGCCGAAGGACTAAGTACTACATATATATCATGATTGCATTAAGTGAAGACAAGGAAAGTTCATTGATGTAGGATTTAAAGGCTTGCAGATGTGGAGAGGAGGGAACGGCATTGGCTGGTAACACATTCCATAATCAGGACACTCTGGGAATAAAGGACCAAATAAAGTGGTGGTCCTTGGTCTTTGCAATTGGATGGTGAAGGGATGTGTGCGGGTCGAAGCTCATGTTTGCCTGGCAGGAATGACTAAGGAGGGCATAATGGATGATAATTTATCAGAACAGAATCTGAGGTAATATCTGTAAAACAGACAGACTGACAACAATTCGACAATGTTCTAGTGATGCAAGCTTCCTTGTGATGTTATAGGTATAACATTGTTATGTAATCGACAACTGCATTATTGATAATGTAAAATTCATTAGGGATTTAGGAGTTCTCTTTGACAGTAAACTAACAAAACTAACATTTGCACATGTTGAAAGTTGTCATAATAAAGCAATAAAAATGCTGGGTTTTATAAAAATAAATAGGGTGGTTTTTACTCATATAAATGCAATAAAACTTCTCACAATTAGAGTGTTCTTCCAGTGTTTGGAACCCATACTACCAAACCAATATTTATAAACTTGATTCTGTTCACAGAAAAAATCCTAAAACTTAACTGGTTTTAAAAAACACATCCCTGTCGAAAAATCTAAATTATGTTAATCTGGAAAGAGAATTAAGTATGTGCCTCCTAGACTATTAAGAGATTATAAAACATTTAAACTTGTTCAATATCGTACTTTGTATGGAGAAAACTTTGCTATAAATAGAATAATGGAATTAAGTTTCAAGGAAATATCTTTATTATTTTTCAAACATCCCTCAAATTTCAACTTAAAAACAATTAATGCACAACAACATTCACAGTATATTATGTTTGTTCTGACCTATTCTGTGTTATACCTGGTAGCCAAAGTTTATATTTTTTGTAATTATTCAAATTATGTTGGTATACTTTCTTTTGTTTTATAGGCATAATTAACTGTGTATTTTAATTTTTAGTGTATCCTTTGTAAATTACATGAATATAAATGAATAACTAAATAATTAGGTATTAAGGATTAAAGGAGATGCTATTCACTCTGTATGCAAGCAATACTCAAGACTGGGTGTGATTTGTGAAATGTAAAGGGTTTACAAGTTGGCAAAAGAAAAGTATTTCTGAGTTTGGAAAAGGAAAACCAATTTCTTTACGACTGGTGTGGCAATTGAAATGATATGATCAGGCCAGCAAAGACTTTTCTAAAAATTGATACCAACTAGGCCAAAGGATAATTGGCTTCAAGCATTTGATTGAATAATCTGGGTACTGGGAAATAATTAATAATAATAATAATAATAATAATCATTTATTCATTCCATTAGGTCATCTACATTGACAATGGTTTCGTCATATTAATAAACTATAAACTATAAATAAATGAAATAGAATGGGATGCCAAAAAATAAACAATTTAAAACTTACAAATATGCAGTTACAATCAAAATGTCAAAAAAAAAAGAAGAAAAACTTACAATTAGTTAGACTAGCACAAGATGTATACACATATATAAAGAAGAATAAAACAAGATCTATCTATATTCTTGAGAAAAAACTTTTCAATCCTTAATTTTCTGCATCATCAAAAAATTCTTTCAATGAGTAAAATGCTTTCTGAGTTAAATATTTCCTAAGTTTTATTTTAAATTGGCGATGTGAGTTGCATTCTTTTATATGTTCTGGTATTCTATTGAAAATTCTTATACATGCATAGCTTGGCGATTTTTCATAAAAAGCAGATTTGTGAATTGGGAAAACCAGGTTATCTTTATTTCTGGTTTGGTAGCGATGCAGTTCAGAGTTCCTTGTAAAACGTTCTTTATTCATATTTACATAGAGGGCACATTTGTATATGTAAATTGATGTCACTGTCAATATTTCTTGTGATCTGAACACTGTCCTACATGTCTCCAGAGGTCTTAAATTAAATATTAACCGAATAATTCGTTTTTGTGCTACCAATACCCGATTTTCGTCAGTAGCTTGTCCCCACAGTATTATATTGTAACTAAGATGTGGGTGTACCATACCATAATATGCTGTTAGTAGAGATGTTATAGGAACATCTTGCCTTAGTTTCAGCAGTGCATAGTATGATGTGCTCAGTTTGTTAGAAACATGTTCTATTTGATTTTCCCACGATAACTTTGAGTCCACGTAGCTGCCCAAGTATTTTGCTAGCGACTCGCTTCCATTCAGTGCTGCTCTTGGTTTCAGTTTGAAGAAGGGGACCATGATAGTTTTGTTTTTGTTTAGGACGAGTTGATTTGAGAAGCACCACTTATTCATGTCATTCAAAACCTGGTCAATCCTTCTGTTCAATTCTAGTTCACTTCCGGCTGAAATAAGAGCTGTAGTGTCGTCAGCATACTTGATAGTCATGTCTGGTATTCATTTATATATATTAAAAATAAAAGTGGCGCCAATACAGATCTCCAATATTCAAGTCATGTCCTCCAGAGAGCCGATCTTCTACTTTTACGAGAAGTTTTCTCTCAGTAAGGAATGACATAATTAATGAGTTTGCTGTTCCGCCAATTCTGTCTAGTTTCTGAGAGATAAACTCCAAGTTTATGGTGTCAAAGGCACGATATAGATCAAAAAATATTGCCACCACAAAGCGGTTGAGTTCCAGCTCTCCATAGACAAAATCTGCAAGTTCAAGAGATGCGGTCTCGGTTGACTTTTCTGGTTGAAATCCATGCTGTTCTGGTCCGAGGATATTGTATTTAACCAAGAATGCTTGAAGTCGATTGTATATTGCACGCTCGAACACTTTTGAGAAGCAACTCAGGAGTGAGACGGGTCTATAATTTTCTATGTTTTGATGATCCCCTTTTTTGAAGATTGGAACTACTATAGCTAATTTGAGCATGGTTGGGAATTTTCCACTACTCAGTGAAGTATTTAAGATCACCCGCAATGGTTCCTTTAACTCATCACATGCATTCTTTAGGAGAGATGCTGGAAAGTGATCAAAACCAGTAGACTTTTTGTTCTTTAGAGACATTATTATTTTTTCTACGTCTTCTGTTGTAACTGGGTATAAAAATATTGTATGATCAACGTATAAGCCCATTGTTGGAATAGAAGATGTGTTATTTCCAAAGTGGTTTTCGATTGTTCTTGTTGCGATGGTCGAGAAGTAGTCTGCAAATGAGTCTGCTATCCTTTGTTTTTCTGTAATCACTTCGTCATTTATCTTGATATTTTCGATGTTATTTCTCTTTTGTTTGCCAAGTTCCGAGTTTATAAGATTCCATACTGCTTTTGAAGGATTTGTAGCTGTTTCAATTATATTTTTGTGGTGGTTCCTTTTGGTCAGCGTAATTTGTTTTCTGTAGGCCTTTCTTTTTTCTTTGTATAGCTCTCTTAAGTCGGTGGATATTGTAGAGATCATGAGATCATATATATCTTTAACTTCCTGTTTTTGGTTGAGCAGTTCTGGTGTAATCCATGTGCTTTTCTGGCATGTTGTTCTATTTTCTACACTTTTTTGTGGGCATGTTATGTTAAAATGCCACAAGATTGTATCCATGAAGCTCTTAAAGGCGATGTCGATCTCCAGTGAATATATGCCTTCCCAGCTTTCATGCTTCAATTTTTCTTTAAAATCTGTGACATTTTTGTCTTTTAATATTCGAATTGTCTGATATTTCTTTGGTGTTTTCTCTGTCTCATTGCTGGTTTCAATGTAAAG
The DNA here is from genome assembly GCA_030620095.1 of Kuschelorhynchus macadamiae. Taxonomy (NCBI): domain Eukaryota; kingdom Metazoa; phylum Arthropoda; class Insecta; order Coleoptera; family Curculionidae; genus Kuschelorhynchus; species Kuschelorhynchus macadamiae. The sequence continues at coordinate 4,690,215 of JAUTXW010002691.1, read as the reverse complement.
TTCCAGTAAGCGGTGGTCTGAGATATGGGGTTCAGTAACATTACACTTAATTTTTAATTTACAGATATTGGTGATCATATAATCAATAGAAGAAATGGCTGTGCCTCTTTCGGATGTAAAGACTCGTGTCGATTTGTTAGATAATAAACATTATTGTGCTTTAGTGGCTTTAAATTGGATAAGGTTCTTTGGTCCACATTTTACGATGTTAATGAGGTCCATGTTTAGGGATAGTCAGTACCCTATGCATGTCATCAATTTCAGTCTTGGAAGCTGGTTTGGGAAAATGTATGTGGGATTGAAGTGTACTATCGTCAGATAGTACACTTCAGAACAGATTTCCAGCTTTTAGGAAAAATGTCCTTGTTATAAAAGAGTAGGAATAAGGTGATAAAGATAGGGGCCACTTTAGATTTTATGGCAAAGCTGTTACTGATGGAAGGTGAAAGTGAAGAGGAAGATTAAAATCGAATCTGTGGCAAATTGTTTTGCAAAAAGCTCAGCTTTTGCTTAAGATGCTGAAATTACAGAAGTCAAGGGCAGAAAGGAGTTTTTGCCAGGGTTTTTTTGCAGAAGTTTTTATTCATGTTTTTGGCAAGTGCCCAAAAGGGTAGGGTTGTTAAGAAAATTCTTAAGTTTGGATTTTCTCTAGTCTGGCATGATCAAACGATTTTCAAAATCAGGGTTTATTGTTGCGAGGTTTTTAAGTCTTAACATAATGTGATATAAAGGTTTCTATACCTAATTGGATTACATTCCATATTTGCGAACAAATTTTAAAAGGATCGTTGGTAGAGAAAGAAATACCTATTGGCATTTGTTGAGGTGGCATAGATTCTACGTCCTATCGTTTCTTTTTAAATTTCTAAGGACGTAACCGATGCAGGCATCGGACAAGTAGCCTTTCAGAAACAGCTTTATTGTAATTTAAGAAAAATCTCATATACAAAGCAAGCAAACTTAAACTAATCAACAACAAAAACAAGTCCTGTCATTTTTGACAATATATACTCTAGTAGCAAGTCAATTTAACTGTGTAAACGAGCAAAGAACAAATACAAAGTTGTATATTGTCATATAGAGGTTAGAATCCATTGTTTACATTTCACGCGAAAATTTTCGGCGGAGTAAAATCTTTAATCATCCATAAAACAAGTGAACTTTTCAATAAGTAAACTATTGGAAAACATTAAATGGACATTGTTTTACGTTTTAAGATATATATTCGGCCAACATTTTTCTTTCAGTACTTTGAAAACTGAACTTAAATAATTGCATCTTAAATACTCAAGAGTACAATAATACATTAGTTTTTCACAGCTTAATCCGAGATAAAGTGTCTTATTTATAGTGATTTTGGCAAATATGAACAATATTCATATTTGTTATGGAGTGTGCAATATGTAAAACTGATGATAGTAAAGGATCGCTTTGGCGTTGTGAGCAGTGCAGTCGTAAATTTTGTTCGGCATGTACAAAGTTATCCGCGTCCGAAGTCAGATGTATGGAATTAAAAAAGCTGCGCGTCCTTTCCTTTTTCTGTGAAGAATGTAGGGAAAAAATTAAAGGAAAAACAGAGCCTAACTTGGAAAAACTTCTAGATAAATTTAAACAGGAGATAATTGTAGAAATCAGGAGTGTCTTTCAAAGTCAAGCTGCAAAATATGATGATTTATTGAATGAAATAGTGAAACTCAAGAATAGTTTCAATCAGCTAAAAAATATACAAAATGATATATGTGAACTTCAGCCCAAGCTCGATGAAGTAGGAAAAATAGTAGAAAATGCTAGCTTAAGTCACTCTAACAAAAAACAAAGTTTTGCAGATGTGGTTAGCAATAAAGTTAGTATCGTTGTCAAACCTAAAAATACAAAACAGACTGTTTCTGAAACTAAAAATGATCTAATGGAGTTCGTAAACCCTGTACAGGAGGATATCACATTTCATAGCTTCAAGAATGTCAGTAATGGAGGGATGGTTATAAACTGTCCAACTAAAAAAGATGCAGAGAAATTTAGGGATCTCATGACCCAAAAATTGCCTGAGAAGTACAACACTAACTGTGTGAATAACATTCAGCCTCGGATAAGAATATCTGGAATATCTGAGAGGCATGATGAACAAACGCTACTAAAATTAATCAAACAACAAAATGGTTATGTATTTCAAGACAATGATGATATTAAACTAATAAGTGTTAAATCTGTAAAAAACAAAAAGGATATATACCAGTGTTTAATACAGGTCAACCAAGTTGCATACAAAAAAATTTTGGAATGTGAGTTTTTGTGTGTAGGATATGACTATTGCAGGGTTTATGATGGTTATGATATCAGGAGATGTTTTAAGTGCTGTGGTTACCATCACCTGGCTGCCAATTGTTCTAAAGAGGTTGTGTGTCCTAGGTGCTCTAAAAACCATGAATTAAAGGAATGTCAGGAGGAGATACTGAAATGCTATAACTGTTCCAAATTTAATATGAAAAGCCTAGAAAGTGTGCCTGTAAATCATGCAGCCTGGGATAAAAATTGCTCGGTGTACAAGCATAAACTAGAAGAGTGTAAAGATCAACTGTTTAAATAGCAGTTACAGCGTGATGATGGGAACCTGTCCAGTTGCAACTTTTATGTAGCACATGTGAATGTTAGGTCCATTGTCCCTTCTTTCGATGATATAAAAGATCTGGTACTACATGGAAAATTTCATATCTTTGCTGTCTCAGAAACATGGCTGTCAGTGGAGTATCCCGATTCGTTGCTAAACATACCAGGTTATCAGATATATCGTTATGACCGATTGACACGTGCTGGTGGTGTGTGCATTTTTGTGGCAAGCAGTCTGAAGTGCTCGGTTGTCAATGTCTCTTGTTTCTGTGATCTTGACTCTGAGATTGATCAATTGTGGATTGAGGTAATGTACAAAAGTGCAAAATTGTTGGTTGGAGTTTTATACAGGCCTCCTTTAGTTAATTATAGAAAATTAAGTATTATCGAAACTATACTGTCTACCTTGTCATATTCTTATGAATATACATTGCTCTTGGGTGATCTAAATATAAATCTGCTGCTTGATAATCATGAAAGTAAATATTTCAATTCAATATTACAAACGTTTAGTCTGTCGCAGATTGTTGAGGATCCCACAAGAGTAACCAGAAATAGTTCTAGTTTAATTGATGTCATATGTGTTGATAAGCGAATTAGTATACTCGACTCAGGAACTTTGGAGATGTATAATTTAACAGACCATAGGTTGGTGTACTCAGTATTAAAATTGGAAGCTCCTAAGCCAGTTGCTAGGGTTCTTACATATAGAGATTTTAAAAACTTTAATAAAGATCTTTTTGAGGCCGACATGTATTTAACTGATTTAGGTATGGGCTTGCAGCATGAATCCCCTGATTCTAGAGTTGACTTTTTTAACAGACAGCTGACTGAGGTTTTCGATAGACATGCCCCACTAAAAACAGTTCAGATTAAAAAGAAATTTAAACCTTACATAACAGATACAATTAAGGATATCATAAAATTAAAAAAGAAGGCATTTAGTAAATACAAACAAACACTATCTCTTGCTCATAAAGATTTTTATTTGGACATTAAAAATTACTTGTCTTTTGCCATTAGAAGTGAAAAGAAAGCGTACATGTCATTTGAATTGGAAAAAGTCAGAAAAGATTCTAAAAGAACCTGGACTAAACTGAACAGCTGGAATGTTCACTCTAAGGGTAATGCTGAGATTCCAACTCACTTAAGAGATGTCAATCAAATCAGCGATCAATTTGCAAGTATATGTCAGTTAGCTGTACCTGTTGATAATGTCACTCAAAGTTACTATGAAAATAATAAGCTCAATTTAATGTTAGAAAATAACGAATTTGTATTTAAGAATATTACTGAATATGATGTATATCAAGCATTTAGGCATATAAAATCGAAATGTAAGGGTATCGATGGGTTGAGTTACGATATGTTGATGTTTAGTTTAGACTTTGTAGTGCCTTTTGTAACTATATTTTACAATGATTGTTTGCAGTCTGGCCAATTTCCAAATATCTGGAAAACTTCAATTATAAAACCCCTTCCTAAGGCTGTACGCATTGAATCGTTGGGTGAATTGAGGCCTATAAGCATTTTGCCAATCTTGGGCAAGATGTTTGAATTTTTGGTTAGTGTAATGATGACTGATTTCGTTACCAATAATAGCATATTACCTACTGTTCAGTCTGGTTTTAGGAGAGATCACAGTACTGCCACAGCCCTCACTTGTGTTACAACTAACATTGCCAGAAATATGGGTCAGTCACTGGTTTCATGTTTGGTCTTATTGGATTACAGCAAGGCATTTGACCTTATTAATCACGGTATGCTGCTAGCAAAGTTGCGGTACTGTGGTTTTTCTGACCAGGTTTGCCTCTGGTTTAATAATTACTTAAGATTTAGAAGGCAGATAGTTGAGGTGGATGGAGCAAGATCAAGATCAGTTGATGTAGTATGGGGGGTTCCTCAGGGAAGTATCCTAGGGCCATTGTTATTTAATTTATATACATTTGATTTGCCTAATCAGATTCGATTTTGCTCCACACACCTTTACGCAGATGACACACAGCTATTAGCGGCATTTCCACCTGATCAGTCTAGCTCCGCTGTAAGTGAAATAAACGATGACCTAAACAGACTGTTTGTGTGGTCTACCAACCATGGACTCATACTTAATGCTAAAAAGAGCATGTACCTAGTTATAGCATCAAAAGCCAACATAAATAAATTTCAGATGTACAATTTTACTACAATGCATGTAAACAATATAGAAATACCACGTGTTGACCAGGCGAGAAATCTGGGTGTTACTTTTGATAGCAGTTTGAATTTTGAGGCTCATTGTACTAGAAAACTAACATCTGTATATCTAAAATTGAAAAGCTTATACTCATTTAAATATATTTTACCAGAAAGAATTAAATTAATGCTGATCGAGTCTTTGATTTATCCCCAGTTGGATTACTGTGACATAGTTTATTATAGATTTTTAACCTCAGAATTTCAAAGAAAAGTTCAAATGGCTCAGAACTCGTGTATTCGGTTTGTGTTTTGTGTCAATAAATTTGATCATGTTACTCCAACTTATATCCAAAATGGGCACTTAAAGTTTGAACACAGGGCTAGGCTGCACTTTGCTTTGTTCTTGTATAAGCTTTATCATGAGAAACGCCCAGCTTACCTCTGGCAATTGATTGTCAATAGACAGGAAGTGCGTGACAGAAACCTTAGAGCTATAATAAGATATGATATACCTTTCCATTCTACTGCTAAATACAGAGATTGTTTTGCCTTCCTGGCTGTCGAACTGTTGAATTCGGATGTGTATTTTATGTACTTAGACAGAACCAAAGAGACATTTAAAAAAGACTATACTAGACAGTTGTTACAATTAATGATTTAATTTTTTTTTTTTTTTATGTGGCAGGCAACATGGAAGAACGCTTACGCGAATGTTTGCCTTTTGTGTAATGTAGTATATATATATATATTTTTTTTTTTTTTTATATGTTATATGTTGCACAATAAATATTTTTCTTTCTTTCTTTCTTTCTTTCTATATTAAAATAAAATATGATCATATAATATGCAGTCAATAACTCTAAGAAAAATATGTCAGATCAGAGAACAAAAATTACCAACCAGGAGAAAGATTTTCAATTTCTGAAATAAAATAACACATGAATAATAATAAAACTACACAACTACATAAACAACAACGAACATCCATATGGACTAAAAGTATCACAAAATAAATCCGGTTAACTGCTTTTTTAGCTGCAAAGTGCTTAGCCTGAAAATGTCATATTCTGAGAAATGACAATTGTAATTGTAAACTAATCGGTCAGCAAATGCATTAAACCCATAATTTGTTTGGTGGTACCTTTCAACAAACAGCTGTGATTGACTTGTTCTCCTAATAGAAACTAAAAATTGGACAGATCCCAAGTTACATTTTCATCAAAAATAATGCATAGTCCTATTGTATGAGGCATAAAATAATAAGGCAATCTAAGAAGCTGTCAAACAAAATCCAATATGGCCGCCTTAGGACAAACAAAGTTTTGTTTACCGTATGGTTTGCATTAGAGAGAAGCTAATTATCCAATATATTTCGTAATTTAAGTTAGATTTTTCTAATAGAGACTTAAATATGCCTTCGTTTTGCTGTGTTGTGAAGTGTGGAAGTAGGGGTGATCGCGATAAAGTAGGATTTTTCCGTATTCCAGCGGAATTACATTTTCCACACAAACCAGACCTGAACAAACTTTCAAAAGATAGACGACACAAATGGTTATCAGCTATGAAAAGGGAGGATTGGACTGAAACTAAATTAAAATATGCATCAGTTTGCAGCAAACATTTCTTGAGTGGTAAGTAGCAAAAACATTAGGTGCACTAAAACAAAAAAAAATGCTGTCTGTTTGATTTTGCCAAATTTGTTTTATTCTCAGATATTAGTGGTTATCCTTTTAGAGGAAATGTTGGCTAAGCTAAGTTAATTTAATTTGTACATGTTTGTCTAATTGTCAAATATCATTATACCTTCTTTTTCTGGCTAAATAGGATTAGCTAAGATTTCTTGTAAAAGGAAAGACACTATTATTGAAGTACTGAAATAAATCTTACTAAATCTTTGGTTTCAGGAAGACCATCCAACCTGTCTGACATCCAAAATCCAGATTGGGTCCCATCACTCCATATGGGATATGAAGTATCAAATAAGCCTTCGACTGGCGCTCAAGATCGCTATGGTAGAGCTGTAAAGAGAGCAAAACTAGCTGATTCAAAATTTGAACAGAGTTCCCCTTCCCCAGCTTCAACTTCAGCTATAACTCCTGTTGAGGAGGATCAAAATGCTCCAGATGCATTTAAAAATAATAAAAGTTGTCAAACGGACATTTCATCAACTGAGTTTTCAGACATGGTTGTTTCACTAAGTTCGGGGCGACCTCTAGGACATACTTGTTCTTCTGAGATTACGTATAGATCACTGATGAACGATGACAAAAAAACAAAATACTATACAGGCTTTAATTCATTCAAGAAACTTGACCTAATAGTGAAGTGTTGTGAACCATTCATTACTGTTCATAGTAATACACTCTTGGACGCATCAAATCAAATTTTGTTGACATTATTTAAACTGAGGCTAAATCTGGATTTTAGAGACCTCGGGTTTAGATTTAATATTCACCCGAGCACAGCATCAACATATTTCCGATCGGTTATAAATGTGCTGTATTCACGATTTCAAAAGTGTATTGTGTGGCCAGAAAGAGACGTTTTACAGAAAACTACCCCTTCGTGTTTTAAAGAAAGTTTTGGGACAAAAGTGACAGTCATTATTGACTGTTTTGAGTTTTATTTTATTTTTTATTTAAGTTTATTAGTCTGAAGAAAAAATACATTTTCATAGATAGGTCAAAAAGGAATTCAATAAAATAAAATACGTTACATAGAAGAAATACTTAACATAATAATACATATTAGACTTAAAACATACAAGTATCAACTACAAAACATTGAATTAAAATACCATTAAATCTACACTAATAGTAAGTTGATCTCCTTATTCTCTCTTATGGCACTTTGAAAATCAGTCACTGAATAAGGAGCAATGGCTGTTAAATATTTTTTTAATTGAGTTCTGAACCGTAATGAATTCAGTTGCCTGAAAGCAAGAGGCAATAGATTGTATAGATCTATGCCAACAGTGTTATTCCTATGAAGCCTGTTCTGTGGTTTTAAAATATTTCCCTTGTGTCGGGTATCATGGTCATGAATGTCTGAATGAGTATTGTGTTGATGAATGTACTTTTTTAGGTAACATATATTCTCAAGAACTATCTGACCAAAGAGAGTCAGTATAGAGTGTCGAAGAAAAAGAGGTTTACAACTCTCTGTGGATTTCATGTTAAAAATTATTCTGATGGCTTGTTTTTGCTTCATAAATACTCTCAGCAGGTTAGTGTGCGCTGCATCACCCCAAGCCAGTATTCCATAGCTCATTCTTGCGTGGAATAAGCCATGGTAAGCTATCAAAGCAGCATGTTGACCAGCTGTAAAACGTACCCTACGCAGTGCATATAGGCAAGAAGAGAGTCTATTACAGAGAGTATTAATATGTTCATTCCAAGATAAAGCAGGATCCAGCTGCAAACCCAAGAACTTCAGAGACACATCAGCTCTACCACCGGTTAATCTGAACTTCATGTCTAATGTTTTAGACTCATTTAATAGGAGCTTATTTGTAGCAAACCACAATCTAGCCTCATCAAACATCCTCCGAGATACATCAGACAGAATATGATCTCTATTACATCTTATAATAAAACTGGCATCATCTGCGTAGAGCAAGGTCAAACACTGACTGTATGTTATTGAACCTGGGAGGTCATTAATGAAGATAAGAAAAAGTAGGGGTCCTAGTATAGACCCCTGAGGTACACCTCTCTTTATTTGTAAGGATGAGCTCAGCTTACCGTTGATGAAAACTTGCTGGTGTCGATTACTAAGGTAAGACTTAAATAGGTCCAGAGTTATCCCTCTAACACCATAGTGCTCCATTTTACTGAGCAGAATGCTGTGGTCGACACAGCGAAGTCTGTCAACAAGCATTCACTATCAAGACCCGCTTCAAAAGATTCCCACACATACTCTGACAGCCTACACATTGCATCAGATGTAGACAGGCCCCCACGGAAACCATATTGACCATCTGAAAAAATGCTATGTTGATCAAAGAAAGAAAATACACTCTCACACATAATGACTTCGAAAATTTTAGAGAAAATGGGTAGAATTGATATTTGCCTATAGTTACTCATATCATTGTAATCCCCTTTTTTGTATATAGGAACGATCCTAGCCACCTTCAATGCATCTGGGAAACGCCCTTCAAGCAAGCAGGCATTTATTGTGTCAGCAAGGGGTTCAGTAATATACCGACTGCATGCCCTAACAACAAGGGAGTTAACTGAGTAGATATCCTCGGTTTTTTTGTTCTTTAATTTTTGTATTATGATCTTAATATCATCTGGGGTTACTGGCCTTATAAAAACAGAGTGTTGTTGCTTATGATTTTTACTGTTCAATACCACAATGGGATCAGCAGGAGTCACTGTTAAGGATTGTAGAATGTTTTCAGCATTGTTAACAAAAAAAGAGTTAAACTGATCAGGGCTTACATTGTCAGGTAATATTTTTGATTTTGTATGACCAGTCTCATAGTTAATTATACCCCATATGCACTTACTTTTATTTTCAGATTGATGTATTTTACTACTGTAAAATGTTTCTTTAGCTTTCAGAAGTTGCTTATGATATATTTTACTATATTCTGTATATACATTTTTATTAATTTCGGTAGGATATTGTTTATAATATTCATAGAAAAATAACTTTAAGTCTTTGGATCTTTTAATTTCCGGAGTGACCCAGGCAGACGCATCAGGGTTTTGATTTTTAACCTGCTTGGGGAAGAAGTGTAAATTATAATAATAGGTGAAGGTAGTCAAGAAACAATCTAGTTTTTTTACAGCAGAGTCAGCAGTATAAACATCCCTCCACTGTTCACTACTAAGTGAAGCATTGAAGGCAACTACACTGCTTGAACTGTAAACCCTTCTATAAACAACATCACTGCATGCAGAGTCATCCGGATGATCAAAGTTAAGCTGCACAAGTTGAGCCAGATGGTCTGACATACCTAAGTCCAGGGTGAGTCCTGGACCTGAAATGACAAAGCTAACAAATATATTATCCAAACCACTGAACCGTTCACCCTGATGCCTAGTGTGGGAATATATGGTTTGGGTAAGACCAAAGGAGTTAAAAAGTTCAAGAAGCATATTCTTTTCCCTGTTATCCCCAAGAAGGTCCACATTAAAGTCACCCCCCACCAATATGTTATGTTTGTGCTTCAATCTACTGCCATGTTCGAGCACTGTTTGCAGAGTGGAGGAAAATATATCTAAATTTGAGTTTGGCGGTCTGTAAATTGCCACAGACAGAAGATTGATACTTTTTGAATAACAAGCAGCCACCTCACAAGTTCTTTCTACAGAGAAAGCTACCAGTTCACCCACCTCGACATTATTTAGCATCCCTCTAGCATAGATGCAAGCACCACCATTTTTGGCATTCTCACGGCAAAAGCAGCTGACAAGTTCAAACCCCAGAATAGGGAAGCACGATTTTTCTCGAGTGTTAAGCCAGTGTTCAGTGATAAGTATTATATTAATGTGTGGATTATCAATAAGAAATGTTTCAAGTTCATGTATTTTGTTACGAATACATTGGATATTAATGTGTAAAACTGATTTCAATCTAATGTCTATTTCTGGAATAACGAAAAAAATTGTAAGGTCTGATTACTATATCTTTTGGCCATGTATCTGAGTTGAAAAGTTCATTTTTTAGTTCAAAATTGGCTGTTACTTTAAAAGACTTATAGGTTTTGTTTGAATTACCTTTGTTTATTTCCTCACATTTTATGTTCTCACTGTTAAGTTTGTTAATAAGATAATTTTCTAATTTATTTTCGGTAGTATTGAGAGAGAATAAGGATGCGAATACAGTACATTGTTTGGTTTTCACAACAGCCCTTATATCATCATCGCCTAGGACTTTGGATGTCCCATGTTCAGTCCTTGGACCACCAGAGTATTCTTGAGGGTCCTTATTTCCATTTTTTTGTTGTTTACGGTTGGAATTTAAACTGTTAATTTGATGAACCTCGTTATTTACAGTAGAGGGTTTGATCAGGGAGTCAGCAGGAAGGGGTTTGCTATAAACTTGCTTCAATTTTTTTGTTGTTGTAGCAGATTTAGGGTGCTGCAAGTCTTGATGGCCAGAGGACTCAGTATCCTTTTCTTGAATTTTAGCTTTAAGAAGGCTAATATCACTTTTTATAGATGCAAATTCATGACTGAATTGATTTGATATTTTATGCAGGATGCTATTAAAAAGACCACTAGATCTCTCATCCTCATTAGACCTAACAGTATATTGAAAAACCAAGCAATCTACAAAAGGCAGCACAATGTTGGTCAAATTATAAACATTCGTACACCCTCAAATATTTGATAGGAATAACACCACAAGGAACTATTTGTTTTATTAGTGAAGCTTGGGGTGGACGTGCCTCTGACAAGCATGTAACGATGAATTCAAAATTTTTGGACAAAATTGGTTCAGGTAATATGAACATCATGTATTTGCTTATTGCTCTATGTTTATTGTTTACCTTGACTTATACCTACAATGTTTTTTATGATTATTTCACTAGAGTGTATTACACCAGCAATAAAATCTGTAGTCCCTTAAAATATTTCTAATTTGACAAAACCAACATCATAGACATGGTATTGCCAAGACATTTTTTTTAACACGCCTATTAATCTTTATTCTGTTTCTTTTAATAATAATAATAAACACATTTATTATTCCAAAATAAAGATTTATAAATACCAAAAAAAAAATACATCGAAATAAGTAGATAAATGGAATAAAAGGCAAATTATCAGCTTCCCTTGCAAAAGAAAGAGCTGTTGAATGAATTTGATTGAAGTTGTTAATTTCTACTCTCGTAAAAATAGTCATGCCAAATACCACTCGAGAAAACATTCTGTAGGCAAAATCATTCTGGTTCAAATTTGTTGCCTTTTGGTAATTTCGCTCAAGAAATTTTTGATGTAATCAATGGCCTGGCGGCTTGTTATTTTGTCAAAAATGTTATTCGCAAAATCAGTCGAAATTTTTTTCTCTTGTGGTATTATGTATGAAAATAAAAATATATAAATAAATTTGCAAGAACCTTCTAATTTTAAGTTGCAGAATGCAATCGACAATTGAGCAAAATCATTTTTGTCCTTCTAAGGCATGGTTCTGAATTTCTATTAACAGGTATAAATAGTCATTAACAGAACTGTGCTCGGGATAGTGTGTTTTTAGTACCTACTATATTGTTATTTTTCTAGTAGCTATCTAATATTTTGACTCTCGTAAAGCATCGCTCTACTTGTATAAGTTAGCAATAGATAGTTTTTTTTACTTCTAAACAAACTAAATATTGTTTTACTTTTTAGGTGACTTGATTCTGGCTGACAGAGGATTCCTTGTAAAAGATTATGTCAATTTGCTAAATGCCAATATAAAGACCCCCGCTTTCACAAAAGGACAGAACCAACTGCATCCTTATGAAATTGAAGAGACCAGAGCAATTGCTCACGTGAGAATACATGTGGAAAGAGTGATTGGCTACATTAGACAAAAATTTCGTATATTAGCAGATGAAATGCCAATAACTTTTTTGTGTTGGAGATGATGACCCAATCCTAGATAAAGTGATGGTAGTGTGTTGTGCCCTGATCAATTTAAATCCCCCAATAGTTAATTTGTAAAAAACCTACTTTAATAAAAATAACTGTATATGATTAACTTTTACGAGTTTTATTTCTTTTAAATCACATAACACGTGAAAAAGCCAAAAGATTTTTTTTTGCTTGCTTTTTTTTATCCTTTCAAATAGTATAACATTTACAATAATTAAAATATAATACAAAGTTTTAAAAATATGTCAAGATACATGCAGAAACGTCAGAGAACTGATAAAAAAATATATACACACTAAAATTAGAACCAAACAAAAATTTTATGGTCAAATATTTTTTAATATACAATCTATACGGCAGCTGATAAAGTTCCAGGAACTTCTTCACTGCATTGAACGCATGTCCACAAAGTTTCTGGAACCTCTGAGAGACCAACACATCCTAAATGAAACCACTGGATACTACAATTATCGTTTTCACATTGGATCATTGGATGATCTTCTTCGAGTTGATTACATGTACACCAAGTCTGTGCCATGTGCCTTCCTAGCATAAAATATTTTCCTAGGAGTTCAGGAATAATTATGTTTTTATGAAAATCCAGGGCTTTTGGAAATTCGACACTCCAAAAATCTTCATCCAAATATATTCTTTTTTGGAAGAATTTCTTTGGAGACCAAACTATAAAATCACAGTACTTTAGACCAGATAGTTTCAACTGTATCTGAACTTGATAATAATACGAATGATCTCAGTTTAAAGCAAAGTCATCACCATCATATATTAGACACGAGTTCTTAGAGTTTATGTATTTTGACCATTCCATATTTTTAACAACATATGGGCACTTGACTTCTATACAACCTTCTCCACAACAATCGCATGACACTAAACTATCTGGGGTAGCTCCAAACGATGGGAAGGCTGGATTGAGTAATAAACCACAATTTTCAAGTTTTAAATTTACGTGTTCAAGTGTATTTGACGATAAATAATTTTGAAGAGCAAGCTTTTCATTGTTTGTTCCCCACTGAGTTGCTTTGGTTTTGAACAGAAACTTTAGAGGATAACAAACACTCTTAATTAATGACAGAGATGGTTTTGAAAGTGATGTCCTGCATGCTCTTTTAAAATTTGAACCAGTGATGCGTCCAGTTCTTTGCCTAAACCATTCTTCGGAATGAGTTTGCTTAACTGTGGCTTTACAGATCTTTTGGCAATCATCAAAAGATAATGACTGGTCAATTTTCTCTCCAATTGAGCACAACTGCTGATAAGAGAGTGACTCATAATACTCCTGGTAAATATTATAAATCACTTTAAGTTTTGGTTGACAAATACTTGATCCTATTCTTGATGCAAAAGGTTCAATAACTCTTGCAAGAGCTGTTTCGTCGCCAACATTTTCACAAGCTGTCAACAGTTCAATAAGTTCTTCGCTTTCAATGGCAGGTATCGGACTAAATAAACTTGAAGAGTCTGAGACAACTGTTTTAGCTTTTTTTGTTTTGAGCTTAAGGTCACATAATCTTACAATGGGTACATCTTTTGTAGAAGGAGCAACCCACTGAACTAACATATCAGTCGATGAAGTAGAAGTAAGCGAGTTGTAAATATATTCTGTTGCATATAGAACAGCAGCAACATGGCTACAGACTTCAGATAAACCAGCCATACAAGTACAGTGGCCAGTGTTAATACTTCCATTATCTTGTGTCAGGACCCACACATTTAGAGGGGGTTCCCTAGCACGCTGACTATGTCGAACCTTTGCAAGTATAACGGAAAGCTCATTGACCTTTTTCATGCCACGCAGATGAACAAAACCAGCCTCAAAATACTTGTAGCCACTGAGACTTTTATAAGCTTTCATTTGCTCTTTTGTGTAAAAACTATGAGTTAGCACTAAATACGTCATTACATCAAAGGCTTGAACAGCTGGTAGGGATGCAAAGTCTTTATCAAGGTATTCATCCATGATTTTAAAAGGATCAATGGAATTTATAAGACGAATCTTGTTCTTATACCTTTGAGCAACGTCAGGTTTTTCACTCTCTAGCTGGACAAGGTAGTCACTCTTTTCAGACTGTGGTAAATCCATGTTAATTTTTTATCACTTTATCTACTAGGTCACTAAGAAAGTCTTTTAAATGTGCACTTATCACTCTTCTTAATTAACACGAACTAAACTAAAAGTACATCTGCTTGCTCCCAATATCAACTAATTTCATGACCAGGTACAGGTAGCCAGGTAGCTAAACGCAATCGACCTTTCTAGGCCGTAAAACATTCCAAATCATAAACAGGTACCTATGAATATATTAGTGGCCTTTCTTAAACCACTTAATAACTAAATCACTTTAAAATATATAAATTAAGCAATAATATCGAGACACAACTGCTGTTATAACCCTGAACTTTCATAAGAAAATAAACATCAGCTGGCAAATGTATGTCCTAAGCCGGCCATATTTGATTTGACAGGTCACGTGTTTTAGATCGCCTAATAATTAGACTGTGCTCAGAGGACCCCAGAGAGTGGGAATGGAAGACTGATAAGGCTCTGAGTGAGTGGTGAGAAAGAGATCCAATGGGTTTTGGCTATGTGTGACGATGCATGGAAAGTAAGTAGGTTCTCTGATGCGGTTGGTGAGAGAATAACTAAGATGAAAGGATAACAACTTTAGTAAAGTTGAAGAAATTGTCTGAGGGAAAGTGATATCTAGGATTAGATATTGTGCTTATTAATGACTAAAGTTAATGCTAATACTCATTTTTTCTACCTGAATCAAGCTCAAGGCCCTTCTTCAGCTAAGGAAACATGTTATAAAATAAAAGGTAATAATGTATGACCAAATATATTTTATGATATTCTTTATCTTTCCTCAAAATATCTACACCATGTAAAATTTAAAATATTCAAATCCTGTGGGACTAATAATTAACAAGCAACTATAAATAATAAGATTGTATTGTAACTAATAGATTACCGGAATCTTTAGCTCTCTGCACAACTGTGTCCAAATCCCTACTAAATTTCTTATTTGTCAAATTAGCCCCAACATCTATTAGAATATAATTTTCATAACATTTCTCCATATTCCCTGCTTCTAGCAGATCTTCTTCAATTCTTTGAACACTTTGAGTAGCCATATAATTAGAAATGCTCTGTTGACAATTTAGGTTTTTTTGGATGTTGAGGAACCACTTCAACCAGATTCAATCAGCAAAAATCACAAATATAAAATATATAACCTCAATTCGTTCTAACTATCTAATTAATTGTCAATGTCAAATATATTGGATTCTTTTTCGTTTTGTTGGTGTTGTTACTAGATTGTTGACGCGGATACTAGTCCATTTGCCAGATTGCTGCTCGTCCGGGGCTTACTCGCCTTATCCGGCGACCCTCGGAGCGAGATACGCCTTATTCCGGTTTGGGGACGTTATCGGTGGGATGTCCGGATGGCGAGCTCTGAGCTCTCGGTCACCCCATGTATTTCAATATCTTTGAATTTGTCTTTCTTTAAAACTTTTCTAATGCATCTTGGCTTCCACTAGATGCCCCTTGAGAGTACTACTGATATCACGAGATGACCCTTTCTTTCAAGCTATCCTCTTACCCTCCCCACTCCCACAACTAGGCCTCACACGTTCACAGCGTCTGCTCCCTTTCTAGCGGGGTCGTTAGTTTCCACACTGAGCGGTCTCCCGTTTCCCCCCGAAATAAAGCAGCAAAACCGAAACGTGGCACCACTTATGTTAACAACACAGAGATCTGCATTCGACGAGACGAACCGGAAGACTGCTTTTCCGTTTTCTTTGGCAATTAAGGGCAACCTATCGATATTGATAAGAGTTGCCAGCGTATTCTAGTGCATTCAGAATACTGATTGAACTATAGACTAATAATGCAGTATCACGTTACCTAACCGATTTAAATTATTTTAGGTACGCTAATAGATTTTGTAGGCCTGATAACGAATACGAAGTTACATTTTAGGGAGGTTCCGTTTCCGTTTCAAAATTTACGTCTTATACACACAATTTTTCACCTTCTTTTCTGTTTCCTTCAATAATAGTTATTTTGATAATTATGTAGTATGAGAGATTTTGGGCTCTGAAAACGGATCTGAAGTCACATTTTTCGGCGACGTTTCGTTTTCGTTTCCCAGATATGCACCACCGAAATTTACAATTTTATACACATAGTTTTTTCACCCTGCTTTCTGATTCCTTCAGTATTTTCTTTAGGAAAATAATTAAATATCAAAATTATATATATACAATACAAAAAATAAAACAGACGAAAGCCGCTTGGGCCCTTGCTTTGCATAGTGTATATAAATTCTTTGCTGGATGTGGATATTAATGGTGTGTCTATTTCCTATGCCGATGACACAGTCTTGTTATTCAGGGGTGGGAACTGGGATATCGTGAGGACAAGGACTAGTATGGGGCTTCAAAAAGTTAAAAATTGGCTAGATAAAAACAAATTAACATTAAATACTAATAAAACAGTATATATTGCTTTTTCTCTAACTGAGGCAAACCGGCCTAATTATGCCTTTATAAAACTCGCCAACTCAAATCTTACTGTCCGTGAGGCTCCAAGTACAAGGTACCTGGGTTTGATGGTTGATAGGCACCTGAAATGGAATGGTCACGTAGATAACTTAACTAATAAACTTCGAGGACTAATTCAGAAATTTTACTTGATTTGGAGAATAATTCCCAAAAGATTGCTTCTTCAAGTGTACCGGTCCCTGGTAGAATCATTATTGAGATATGGTATTACCGTTTGGGGGGACTATATGACAACTCGTTAAATAAATTAAAAACAATCCAAATTTATATTTTAAAAGTTATTCTATTTAAAGATAGATGATACTCAACCAAACTTCTCTACAGTGAGGACATACTAAATATTAGAAATTTATACTTCCTTAGTAATCTTATATATTGTTTTAAAATAAAAAATAAAAATTTTATAAAACACTGCTACCTAACAAGGCACAATGTAAATCGAATGTTAATTGTAACTGTGTTAGCACCCAAGATATTTAATCTGTTACCACATAATATTAAGCAAGCAACTAAATACTCAGTATTTGTTTAGAAATGTAAACATTTTATTTATCATAATGATGTACATTTACTAGAGTTACTGTCTAATTCTGTCTAATTAATTAATGTGCTACAGTAAACCACATTCTGTGATAATCATGTTTGAATAAAACTTATTACTGAAACTATTAAGTATAGCAAGCTATAACAAATTAATTATGTTACGATTTATATACATATACCTACAAATTAAATTTAGTTGCGCATACAGGTGTTGTATACCTAGGTGCATATCATTATGTTAGGCTAGAACTATTGAATTGTGATATTGTTATTGTTATGTGATAATGATTTATTAAATAAAATTTATTATTATTATTATTATTATTATACATATTCTCCTATTTATAAAATTACCCAAAATTCACATCATCATTTATTTCTACTAGGGAATTTTTCTTGATTTGTGATTTATATTTGAAATTATTAATTTTTAATTTTAAAATTCGGCAAATTTTTATCAAAGGAAAAGTTTTAAAACACTTTATTATGGATATTTTCTTAAATAAATGAATCGGTGTCGGGTTAGAACTAGGTTAAGCGCCAGAGCGCGACGGAATCGGCTTTAAAGCTATATTACTAATCAATTAACCGGGTATCACTCCATTTAGTGCATCCGACCAACCCCGCTACGGAAGTATGTTATTGATCTACCTATGTAACAAACTATCCATAATAAACAGTACCAAAAACGCTACGTTGATAACATATGTCCAACTTTAGTATTGAATATTTTTCGAATGAAAATGGTTGCCAATATAAAATGCATAATCCAGAAAAATTCCCTGTTAAACAATTTTATTTATGTGATTTTCGAGTAATATGACGTTATAAATTGTATGATATTTTAATTGTGTATTCAGTTGTTTTCTGATACAAATTCCGGTAATTATTTTATACAATGTCACCTGTCCGATTTCAATGACTGATACACAAGTACTTAGATTCATTTATAAATATTACTAAAGGAAACACAAAAAAAGTTGAAAAACTGTGTGTACAAGGTTGTGAACTTCGATGGCGCATAACTTAGAAACCAAAATTCGACGAAAAAAATGTCACTTTGGATACGTTGTCAAAGCCCCAAAATCTACTAGTGTATCAAAAATTGTTCGATACACTGCGTTCACGCTTCTGAAGAACTGCGAAGAACAGCGAAGTACATCACTAGCCCGGAAGACCGATGCCGAATGTTAGACTTCCGCCAGTGATGCACTTCGCTGCTGGTTAATGCTGATTGCCTTTTATATTCAGACTCTATTGGTTATGTGTACGGCGCCTAACCTGGTGCTAACCCAGTACCAACTCACCTCGTTTTATAACAGTCATGTGCCTCGGCGCATATTAGAAAATTAGTAACGGGCAACGTCGGCTTGAAATAGACGGTTTATGACAATAGTGAATAATGACGTTAACGTAACTTTTCACCAACACTAAGAAAAAAAATCTGCTGCTGCCATATATAAAACCATAAATTATAACGTATAAGAAACCATAGATAATAAAAATTGATTTTTATTGATTTTTTAATAAAAAAATTGCAATATAATACGCAGTTTCATATCACTTCCATCAAACTTATACTAAAAGAAACGGAAAAAGGGTAAACCATTAAAAAGCGTAATTCGAGATTGTGAAAAAGAATAACTCAAAATAAAAACGTTGTCAAGTTAGTTTAACTTCGGAATCGTAATCAGCGATCCGAGATCTATAATATTCTAAAAATCACGGTGAGAAAGAATTGTAGAAAAGACTATTTGATTTCGTGCTTATCAATATTCAAGTACCTCTGTTTTGAGCTGGCAGTAAGTAAATGTTCTTCGATTAGATTTACAAACATAAGTTAAAATGAAGTAGATTAAAAATTATCTGACATTCTAACCCTAAATCTAAACGTCAAGAAAAAAATTGTAAATATAACTATATTTATGAAAAATGTTTTAAAGCATTCACATATTCACCATGGGATAGATAACTATTATGGCAGCCATGTGTTGACCTTAGAATGCTATCGTGTCAGTTGCATCACGGATCTACCATGGCAAGGGCAGACACTTTGTGCAACCAGTCACTGTTAGAGGCTGGGGAAAGGCCCTTGGAGAGGCCTTTAGGTGAGCCTGGTGATGTAAAAACTAGTTTTGTAACTAGAGAAGGAATTTATAGACTTATGACTCTTAGTGAATATTCAAGACCAAATAGGGTAACTTACCAACCCCAAGGGCAAACTCCACCCCAAGTTAATGTCTCATTGGTAACTCTTGGGGATCAAGGAGATAGGATATGCTTTAATCATGGAAGAGAGTTGTATGTATATGTATATAAGGGAATTAAAAAAGCTGCAGATCTTAATAAACCTTTAGAAAAAAAGATTTATAAGGGAACAAATCCTACTTGTCATGATTTTAATGAGGCATCGGCTAGTGGGGAGAGCGTAAGTTTACTAATAGGTAAGACTTATATTTAGCTAAGTTGATTATTAAATTGGTTATTGTCTTTTGTGTAAAAATAGTTGTAATTGTAATGTATCTTTTTTTCTTGTATTATGAAACTATAGTTTATTTTACTATGGGAAATATAAACTTATAGAGGGCAATTTCTCTCCAAACTAAATATATTAGTTGAATCTGTCAATTTTAATTTACTTTCCTTTGTATTATTGTACCTATGATAAACTGAAACTATGGATTCCAGACTCTGGGGGGAAGAAACTCCAACTGGATTTATTCTGCATTTTCTTTCTGAAATATATATTTTTGTTCTTTGAAAAAAGTCTGATAAGTTTGTACAAATTTCAATAGAAAATTTAGGAAAGTCCTTAGTTTTCAAATTAACATAATAATATAATTTTTTTTATAACAGAAAATTGATAAATAGTATTAGTAAGTCTCACCAAAATCTATTTGCA
The DNA here is from genome assembly GCA_030620095.1 of Kuschelorhynchus macadamiae. NCBI lineage: Eukaryota > Metazoa > Arthropoda > Insecta > Coleoptera > Curculionidae > Kuschelorhynchus > Kuschelorhynchus macadamiae. Next base: position 4,669,806 of record JAUTXW010002691.1, on the reverse strand, counting down.
GACTTTTTCTTTCTCATAAATAAGACTATAAAAAAAAATATGTTTTGGAGCTATTCCGATATTTTTTATAGTTGTAATAAAAATATAGTATTCCAACTCTCAACTGGATGATGGTGTATGGGTAAATGAAATCCAGTAATCTGGTTGAAGAGTTTCTCGATCCAAATGCACTTTTTATTTGGTTGGTAAGTTTCATTATTGTAAAGGAATAAACAAAGAGCTTTTTAAATAAATAACATGATCTGGATATTTATTCTGGCTCCATATTTTTTTAAAAAATCTTGGTAAACCTTAAGTTATCAATTTTTAAAAATATTTTGCCGAATGTTTTACATCACTGCAATCAATATATATATATATATATATATATATATATATATATATATATATATATATATATATATATATATATATATATATATATATATATATATATATATATATATATATATATATATATATATATATATATATATATATATATATATATATATATATATATATATATATATATGTATATGCAGTATTAACCATATAATAAACTGTTGATTTTAGTATTAGTGTTGAGTGTAATTTGATTTCGTGACGATTTTATAATTCTTATCCATTGACTTGTCAAAATACTTTATGTACATTTTTCACTAATAAATATTGATTGATTGATTCATTGTACAGATTGAAGCAAAAGGTAAAAGACAGTGTATCAGACATGTGGTAATATGTCCATTTAGATTTTATGAAATAATATTTTGTTTTATTGGCACTTATACAATTTCATGGGTCTGACTGGACACACCCCTGATGTGTGTAATTAGACTTTTAGTCCTCTAGGTGTGTTATACCATATTATATTATATTATATAATACTTATAATATCATCATACATTATCATATAACTGTATGTTTAAATAATCAAATTGTAATAATTTTGTAACAACCCTGTAATATACTAAATATTGAATCACACGGAAGTATATTGAGAGGTAGTGATGTACTCAGGGGGACCATGGCTCCCTGAAAACTTCTAATCGAAGCAAGTATTTTAAGAAGCATTTACCACAGACTCGTATTAGGTCCATGATACAATAAACACTTGATTTCTATCCAAGTCTGGATTGTATGTACTTGCAAGGATCTTGTTTTTTTTTCGTTATCAAATTACATTTTTTTATTCTAAGATAAAACATATTTTTTTGTATGTCAAGAATATTTTCTGCACGTGCCATTGTGAGACTTCTTATTTTTATTTGAACTTCTTTTTATATTAAAGCTCTCAAAATATATTTTATACTTCTAGGATTTAGTACTGGACAAATACAGTTAATTGATCCTGTAAAAAAGGAACTCAGTAAATTATTCAATGAAGAAAGATTAATAGATAAAAGTAAGGTGACATGTTTAAAATGGGTACCAGGAAGCCGCTCGTTGTTTCTTGCGGCACATGCCTCAGGTAAGGTTCTTCTCAGATTTTTTTATATGATCCTCTTGGAAGATAATGTTTTATTTCTTTATTTATTAACAGTAAGCCATTTATCATTAGAATTCCCTACACACATAATTTTACATAAAACACAAACTTGTTTGTCTTAATAAAAAATAATAACTAAAAATTATATAGCATATATTATTTACCTCTCTTTAATGGTTTATTACAATATTTAGACTAATTTTAAACATACTCTGGTTGGTATCAAACACGTTAATATAAAATCTTGGTAATCAATCAAAGTAGAATAAAATGGATATGTAGAAAGACTTGTGTTTTGACCAGATGTAATATAACCATTTATATTAAGATAGGGTCAGAAATTCTGGACAATTAATTAATTTGTTTTAAATAATAGTAAAATAAACTAGGTAACTTTCTCTTAATTTTTGATGTTGTAATAATAAAGTTGAGAGCTTGTAATATGTCAAAATATTCATATTGACCATAAATGCAACCACTCCAAGTGCTATGATTCCCAAAAATGTATGTTGAAGCAAACAAAACTATATCTATTGAATAGACCTGATATATCAGCCAAAAAATGTTATAATTGTCTAAAATAGGTTAAATCATATAGAGGAAAGGTGTTTAATGAATCCAATTATATTTATAGTTCTATTTGTAATTGGTAAATAAAATAACACTACATTTGTTACTATTAATATTCATTCTATGTTAACCCTGTTACCATTGGCCATAATTTTTGACAGTGGTGAGAAAATTCCATAATTACAGTGATTAGTTACAATTTAGTTACAAATAAATCTGTAGCTCTTATATGCCTTATAGGTGCTCGAAAACCAAGCTGAGCTAACAGTTCTGGACATTCAACTTGACCATTTAAAATTTTGAAAAGAAAGTAAACATCAGCTTTTACTCTCCTGAATTCAAGTTTCCCCAAATTAAAGTTAACTCTTGCCTCATTATAATTAAAATATGTAAGTGGGTGGCTCAAGGATCTGTACTAGGACCTCTACTCTTTTTAATTTATGTGACCTTCCCCATCTGCAGATCCAGGGTGATTTAACAATATTTGCTGACAATACCACCATTCTTTGGCATGACACTGATCCTGATGTTCATAAGGAAAAGATAAGCAGTGATTTCCATAAGATTAAACAGTGATGTGATGCAAATGTACTGTCTTTTAATACTACAAAAACAAAAATATTAAATTTTAAATGTGTAACTGATGACATTTATTTGGACAACGAAATTATTGTTAGTTTAGTATATAAAAAATACAAAGGTGAACTAACCTCAAAGAAAAATAATTATAATATGCCATACAAACTTATCAGATGAGGCTGCTGATTCCTAAGTCACAAATGATAAAATATTCTTTTGTTTATAACAGTCGTAAACTATCTAACTGTCTTCCTTTTGAACTGCGTATGTTGCAGTGTCAGAAGAGCTTTAAAAAGGCTATTAATCAAAAAGGCATATTATAATATTCAAGAATTTTTTAAAGAGCATTTAGAGTGATTTAAATGTGAGAATTTTAGACTATGTTTTGTGAATTGACTGTTTGTTTATATATATTTTAAATTGGTTTTATTTTGTTTATTGTTTGTTATTTTTCATGTATGCTTTTTTAATATGACTCTTTTATATAAGTATATGTATTTAATTTATTTCATGTATGTAACATTTGGACGTATAAACCTTTTTGAACTTGACTTTAAATAGTTTCTCCTTGTTTGTTTGTATATCATTCGAGTATAGGTATCAAATCAAATCAAATCAAAATCGTGTATTTCTTCAATTTAAAAGTGTAGTAGAATAACTGAAGAAAAGGTCAATAATAAAAAATGTACCTGTACCTGTTCAATGTTGGAAATGTGATCCATATAGGATAGGGACCAAATGCAGGATAAGTATGTACTCAAGCTTTGATCTAAACAAACAAACCAAAAAGGTTTTATTGTCTCAAGAAATGTATCTCATTGACAAAGCTGTTTAAAAGAAAGTAAAATTTACAAGAGTAAAATTCAATAAGACTAAAATATTAAAAAAAAATTTTAGAATTGCTTAACATGTATAACGCTTAATAATAAAAATACTATAATGACTACACAAGTCAGGTAAAGATCAAAAGAAGATTTAAAATTTACAAGTACATACCTATATACATAGTATACAGCATACATGAGGATAAAACAGTACATAGAAAAACAGTAAAACAAGCTAACAAGAATTTTAAAATTTTTCTATACAAGAGTAGGTCTAACTTATTGTAAATTATCATTAAAAATTTCGTCCAAAGTGTAATAAGCTTTCGCTAAAAGCAGACGTTTTACTTCCTTTTTGAATCTTTTTTTTCATTCATTCTTATATCCAAGGGCAGGTGATTAAACATTTTCTTGCTATTGTAATGGATTGAGTTCTTTACCTGAGTACTAGTTGGGATTGGTAGAGAGATAACATAAGATTGTCGAGTTCTCTGCGAGCTACCATCATTGAACTCATTATTATGTTATTTATACATTAACCATATCGATTCCAGTATAAATAACGACGTTAAGGTTAAGATTTTTATATGACAAAAATAATGGTCTACAGGAATCTCTAAAATGAGCCTTGCATACGTATTTTACTGCTCGTTTTTGTAGAACGAAAATCATATTAAACAGATTACTGGCGCAAGTCCCCCAAAAGCAGATGCCATATCGCAAATGGGATTCAATAAGAGCGAAATATGCATTTCGTGCAAAGCTCATGCCCAATTCATTAGAAATTACTCTAATTGCGTAACAGTCCCAAAAACTTATTTACTTCCACAATATTTATAATTTCCTTGACGACGAATGACCGACAATCATATTTTTACCTATGATCATTCCTATTTTATGAATCAATCGTCATTATGATGTTTCCACCTGAGATCGCTTTGTTATACGTTGGTCAGTTTGACATCTTAAATCATGGATTATCCTTGTTTGTTTTTCTATGTCTTTTAAAAGTTCAGATTGGCTATCAGCAGCCTCTTCTGCAAAAGACAATGATTGTCGTTTAAGCCTTTTTATATGTTTACCCTTTTCCTCAACTTCAGTCCTAAGTTCGGCTATAATCTGTCGCAGATTGTCGATAACATTTTCTGAGTCGCTTTCGGCGGCAATATCCTGACATTCTGCAGAACACCAAACCAGATTATCTACTATTATTTCTACCTTATTACTGGTGCGCTTCCAACAACTCTGATGAATACATTCTTTGAACACAAGGCAAAACAAATTTGATTGTTCTTTATTTTTAACACACTTAAATTGAGATGACATACTTGAAATTATTTTTTCTGTACTAAATATATAGCTGTGTAAACCTGCCGGAATCGTACAACTCTCATAGACAGCAAGACAAATTAAAGTACACACAAATTTTTGACACTTTTTAAATTTATATTTATTTAACTAACTTTTGCACTTCCGGCTCTGTCGTTTTTCTGTTCCACAGAATGAATGAATTCAGTCATCAATGGAATTCCACAAGGTTTTAGTAGTTTTTCAGTAGTTTTATTTGAGCACAGCACAAAAAACATATTTAAATGAACATAACTGATAAGCCCAAGAACAACAATCACGAAAAAAAATATCGACGTTTATTTGATTAATGTTTATTTGAAGCTATATTACGAGATCTAACGAGACTATTATAAAGAATATTTAGACATCTAATGCCAGTAAAACCATGTGAAAACCTGTTGGTTAAGCCTAAAAGTTGAACGCAAGAGTGAAGATGAAAAGTCATTTTGTTGTCTAAAACTATCCCCAGATTTAATATTTGAGTAACCTCTCGAAGGCATTCCCCATCTATAGTATAGTTAAATTTAATGTTATCAGCTTTTCTATAGAAATTCATAAATTACGTTTTTGAATATTTAAATCCAATTTATTGGCAACGTACCATTCACTGATTCCATCTAAGTCCCTCTGTAAAGCTATACAATTATCAACATAAAGAAGGCAATCAGACATAATTACATTAGTCAAATCATTTACAAAGAAGTTGAACAAATAAGGACCCAAATGGATACCCCGAGGGATACCACTTTATTGTAAAACACATTCTAGGTATAAGTAAATGTAGTATTTTATTTTATTTACTGTTTTACATTTTTCATAATTCAAAGCCTGATTATTATATATAAATAGTAGTAAGTGATATTTTTTAGATTGTAACTTTTTGATTGGGCAAGTATAAAACAAACTAAATTAAAATCAATTACTGACCATTTTCAAAAGAATATCAGAAACATTCTGAATTAAACAGACTTACGATAATCATAATTAAAACATTTTACATGTGGTTCAGTCACAAAAATATCACTCATAGCATTAGTCCATTATTTACAAACAACGGAAAATCAATCAAAAGTTCTAATACTTTTAAGTTTTTAGGATTATATATCGATCCCAAGTTAACATTTGAATCTGATGTTATTATGAGGCACTCAAGCTCAAAATTTTAAATTTACCCTTTTCATGTATTTCAAAATTCACCAACCTTGGAGTAAAATATTTTAATAAAATAGTACTGATAGTTGAAGAATCAAAATGTTTTAAATAAAATGTGAAAACATTTTTACTGGACATGGTCTTTTATTCTATTGATGAGTTTCTAAATTACAAATTTTAAACTAGAAATAAATAAATATTAAAATATATAAAAAAGAATAAAATTATATATATATATATATATATATATATATATATATATATATTTATATTTGCTCTTTTCTCATACTATTTTTTGGTCACCTTTTTTCTAAGGTCTTCTATAAAGATGTTTTTATTTATTTATGTTATTATTTTTTCATTATTTTAAATTTCTTTTCATTATCTATTTAAGCTCAAGTAAAAAAAATCTATGCATTTTTAACAATCATCTTGATTTCTTACTGTAACATATAATAATTTGTAGGTCAGTTTTACGTTTACAATGAAGAATTACCCTGCGGTAGTACGGCTCCCCATTACCAACCATTCAAAGCAGGAGAACATTTCTCTGTGAACACTTGTAAAACAAAATCAACTCGCAATCCATTATTTCGATGGTACCTTGGCACTGGCGCCTCAATAAATCAATTAGCATTTAGTCCTAGTGGGTCGCAACTGGCTGTTGTGACCCAGGATGGATTGCTTCGTGTATTTCAGTATGATAGTATGGAACTGTTGGGAACCGCACGAAGTTATTTTGGAGGACTTTTATGCGTGGCATGGTCGGGTGACGGACGATTAATTGCCGTAGGTGGTGAAGATGACTTAGTGACGGTGTATTCCAATGAACAAAAACGGGTGATAGCTAGGGCTCAAGGTCATAGATCGTGGGTAGCTGCCGTGTCGTTTGATTGGTATCTTGAAGGAGAATCGTGCTATAGGATAGGATCCGTGGGACATGATACACAGATCTGCTTGTGGGAATTGCCAGAAGATAACTTAGTGCCTCCCAGGTGAGATTAGAAATTTTATTGTAGTTTAGACTTATATGTTATGTAATGTTGTTCAAAACAAACATTGATTAAACGAATGAATTTTCTATATGTATATTGTAAAGTTTGACACACGAATATGGCGCTATAAAAAGAATGCTGGTAATTATGGTGCGTTACACATTACAAACGGCCTGCTTTCGTAGCGGCATCAGATCCAGGTGGCGTTTGTATATACACAGACCGCGGCGTTTGTATATATTACGACTGTCGTGGCACGACAACAACCAGACGCTGTACTGTTTCACTAGACGCGACTGTGACTGGTAGTTTTACGCGATTATCAGTCGTTTTTCGAGAAAGTGCATGTTTGAAAAATTACTATCATAAACAAAAATATTTTAGTTCACATGATATTAGAAGAGGATGAAGGTAATGAAATGTTTCAGAAAAGATCGTCTGAGGTTATTTTTTAAACAGCTAATTGTAGAGTAATTTGGTGATAAGGGAAAAAAATCGAAAATTTTTTGAAGTAAATAAAGCACAATTTAAATGTATTTTGAATTTAATAAAAAGAAGTCTTGAAACATTTTCTATCTTCTATAAGTAAAAACATATTTTGTTATTAACTTTTATGCATATAAGGTATATATATATATATATATATATATATATATATATATATATATATATATATATATATATATATATATATATATATATATATATAGATATATATATATACAGGGTGATTCACGTGGATGGACCGTTAGACGTTTCTGGAGAACGGATTGATGGATCCTTCTGAAATTTCGGTTACTTACATAAATGACCTTGATCTACCGTTTTAAAATATTTTCAGCCTTACAGTGTTGCCGGTTATACTCAAAACCGGTGGCAACATCGCTATTTTAAATGAAATGCCCTATATTTTTTTACATTTTCTGAAACTACGCGTATTTCTGAGCAACTTTTCTAAATACTTCCCTATACCTATGTGTAGCCGTTTTTCAGGAATTAATTTATTTAGAATATTTTTAACGAAAACAACACTTCAAATAAATCTGAATTTCTCCCAACTCTAAAACAATTTTAATCTGAAATTTGGGATGCGGTTAGATAATGCCCTTAGGTATTTGATTTTTTTGTCATATTTTAGTTGAAGTATACAGGGTGCTCCAGAAATAGATGCATGTAGGTAACTTACAAAAGTGCGAGAAATTCGATTTTTTTAAATGAAACACCCCGTATATCAGTACTGATTTGAGTAGCTGATAAAAGTAGCTTTCTAATAATGTATACTTTGCCTATACCTAACTTTTCAAGTTTTTGATTTATAAGCATTTCTTTATGAAATATCAGAAAACATGTCATTTTCAATGACTATTTAATGTTGATTTTAAATGGAACACCCTGAATTTTTTCCTTTTATTCGATTCAGCATTAATTTTTGAATGAAAAATGCCAAAACTATCCTATAATACCTATTTTTGGTCATTTTAACATATTAAGGTTTTTTATACGGAATAACGGAATGGACGCAAAACAAGCGCTTTGAAAGCTTTTAGACAGTAGGCTGTGAAAAAGCAACGCCACGCTATTGACAAGCTTGCCATGATGATTTAACTCTTAATTTGAAGTAAGGCTGACATTTTTTTATTTACGAAAATGGCTGAAATATTTGATAACAATTATACGTTTTCTCATATTTGTGATTTGTTTGTAATCTTTGGTGAGTGTAACAAAATTTATGCTAGAGCATGTCGCGTATTTAATGAAAAATATCCAGAGTTAACTCCAATGACGAAGAAAAAATTCAAACGCATACAAAGGAATTATGTTTTGCATGGAACTTCGGTTTGTCCAAGACGCCGTGTGAAACTTGTCACCGGAGATGAAGATATAGAAATTATGGTGCTGGCATATTTTTATGCTTTTCCACGAAGCTCAATACGTAGTGCGGAGATTCATTTAGGAGTAAGTTATTCTTCTATTCAAAGAATGCTTTCCAAACATCTTATGCATAATTTTAAAGCAAATACTATGAACTATTGCCTACCGATTTTCTGCAAAGAGTGGAATTGTGTGAAATGCTTTTAGTGAGAACTCAAGAGGATCCAGACTTTTTAAAGAAAATAATTTGGACTGACGAATCCAAGTTCAGCAGAGATGGCATCTTTAATAGAAGAAATAATCACTATTGGTCTACCGAGAATCCAAATTTTATTGTCGAACGGAATCATCAACAAAAATTTTCTTTTAATGTGTTTTGCCTTCTTATGGACAACCAGAGTGTTTATTACGTGTATGATGATAATTTGGATCAAATGAAGTATATTGAAATTTTGCAAACTGTGGTGTCGGATTTTTTGGATAGTTTACCCTTAAATTTAGCTGTCCGCGTTTGGTATCAGTTGGATGGAGCTCCAGCTCATTGTACGGATTTGGTCAGTAATGAGCTGAATATTATGTTTGAAGATCAATGGATTCGCAGGCGAGGTCCATGGAACTGGCCTCCTAGATCACCTGATCTAAATCCTTTAGATTTTTTCTTGTGGGGGCACATTAAAAATTTAGTATACGATGGAACATTAATAAATAGTCGAGAAGAACTTTTAAATCGGGTTCATGCAGCTTTTGGTAGTCTACAGCCAGAACAAATTAGAAGATCTACAACATCACATGTAAAAGAAAACATTTTGAAATGCCTGAGACTAAATGGTGGCCATATTGAATAATTATTGTAACTGTTATTTTCACTTTTATTATTATATTATTTTTGTTGTATTGTTGGTTTTAAATAGTTAGGCTATTGTTTTATTCACCTGTTTAACAATATTTTTATTTATGTATACGTAATCTTTTTCTATTATTAGGTAGGTACATAATATTCATTTCTTTTTATTCCCACTAAAGTCTGAGGTAAAGTGTAGTTCCTTTGCATACATTCAATTTTTTAACTAATTATGGTTAAATCTGGATGTTTTTCATTAAATAAGTGACAGGCTCTAGCATAAATTTTGTTACACTCCTCAAAAGTTACAAATAAATCGTAAATGTCAGAAAATCAGTAGTATAAATGTTTAATTATACTGCCATGGAGCCTTATATTAATTGTTTTCATGGCACACTACTACTAGAATCATTAAAAATTACTTGTTTTATGATATTTCATAAAGAAATGCTTATAAATCAAAAACTTGAAGAGTTAGGTATAGGCAAAGTATACATTATTAGAAAGCCACTTTTATCAGCTTCTCAAATAAGTATTGATATACAGGGTGTCCTATTTAAAAAAATCGAATTTCTCGCACTTTTGTAAGTTACCTACATGCATCTATTTCTGGAGCACCCTGTATGCTTCAACTAGAATATGACAAAAAAATCAAATACCTAAGGGCATTATCTAACCGCATCCCAAATTTCAGATTAAAATTGTTTTAGAGTTGGGAGAAATTCAGATTTATTTGAAGTGTTGTTTTCGTTAAAAATATTCTAAATAAATTAATTCCTGAAAAACGGCTACACATAGGTATAGGGAAGTATTTAGAAAAGTTGCTCAGAAAAACGCGTAGTTTCAGAAAATGTAAAAAAATATAGGGCATTTCATTTAAAATAGCGATGTTGCCACCGGTTTTGAGTATAACCGGCAACACTGTAAGGCTGAAAATATTTTAAAACGGTAGATCAAGGTCATTTATGTAAGTAACCGAAATTTCAGAAGGATCCATCAATCCGTTCTCCAGAAACGTCTAACGGTCCATCCACGTGAATCACCCTGTATATATATATATATAGATATATATATATATATATATATATATATATATATATATATATATATATATATATATATATATATATATATATATATATATATATATATATATATATATATATATATATATATATATATATATATATATATATATATATATATAGATATATATAGATATATATATATATATATATAGGGTGGCCCAACGAAAAGGTCCCACCCTTATTTATGACTTTCCTGGTATATTTTGGGAAAAACGCTTGGACACGTCAATTTTGATTTTTAGGGGGACGTCTTTTCATGTATGATTGTATAATACAGGGTGTTCCAAAAATAAGATATCGCATTACACTTGACATTTTTAAATGGAAACCCCCAATTTTTTTTCTATTTTTGGATTCTCCAGGAAGTTTTTAGTAACTTTTGTATAATAGAGTTTATACCTATCTTCAACCATTTTGAAGTTTTTTTAATTTTTTTTATAAAATTCGCCTCATTTAATTTAGTACTGATAATACGGAAAAAAATAATAATCACCGATACCAGCAAGAAATTTAGCATCCGTCAATGTCATCGTAAATCATAGAACAACTTTATCTTTGATTTGAAATCGTTAAGTTGCCTAGTTCTATTATAATATTTTGATATCGCATTACACTTGACATTTTTAAATGGAAACCCCCAATTTTTTTTCTATTTTTGGATTCTCCAGGAAGTTTTTAGTAACTTTTGTATAATAGAGTTTATACCTATCTTCAACCATTTTGAAGTTTTTTTAATTTTTTTTATAAAATTCGCCTCATTTAATTTAGTACTGATAATACGGAAAAAAATAATAATCACCGATACCAGCAAGAAATTTAGCATCCGTCAATGTCATCGTAAATCATAGAACAACTTTATCTTTGATTTGAAATCGTTAAGTTGCCTAGTTCTATTATAATATTTTGCAATGATTTATTCAATTCAAGAAAGGGTCGAAATAACGAAACTGTATTATCAAAACGGAAGCATTGCAAGAGCTACCGCCCGGTTGTTTAATGCGTTACATCCAGACAAAAATATTAACCATAAGTATGTGGCTAAATTAATAAGAAAATTTGAAGCAACTGGATCTGTATCTAATATTCGCCGGAATCAGGAAAATCGTCCAAGTAGAAATGAAGCCAGAGAAATAGCAGTTTTGGGACACGTGGCTCTTGACAACACCCAAAGTACTCGTGGTCTGGCTACTTCTTCAGGATTTACACGCTCAACAGTGCAAAGAATTTTGAAATCCTATAAATTTCACCCGTACAAAACTAAACTTGTCCATGAGCTTAATGAAGACGATTATGATAGAAGGTTGGAGTTTTGCGAATTAATGACACAACGTTTGAACAATAACCCAAATTTGTTATTTAACATTTGTTTTTCGGATGAATGTACCTTCTATTTACATGGTGCTGTAAATAGACATAATTGTCGATATTGGAGCGACTCGAATCCACATTTGTTTCGAGAGGTACATTCGCAATACCCACAAAAAATTAATGTCTGGGCCGGCATTTTCGGAAATCATATTGTAGGACCTTTCTTTATTCCTGGAAACTTGACGGGGGAGTTGTACTTGGACATGTTGGAAAATACAATAGAGCCACGAATAACCGAAATAATAGAAAATGAGGTTAATTATAATGAAAATTTTCTTCATTTCCAACAAGATGGTGCACCACCGCACTATGTAGCTCCAGTACGACAGTTTTTGGACACCCATTTCCCAAATCAGTGGATCGGACGGCGCGGCCCCATTGAGTGGCCACCAAGGTCTCCGGACTTGAGTCCTTTAGATTACTTTCTTTGGGGACATATAAAAAGTAAGGTTTTTAGTACGAAGCCAGACTCCATCCAAGATCTTCGGGAGCGGATCACGGCGGAATGCAGACAAATAACTCCAGAAATGTGTGAAAATGTTAGGAATAGATTTGAGCAAAATATTTATTATTGCATGGAGGTAAACGGACACCACTTTCAACATTTATTACCACATTGACTTTTTGACACATTGTAGCTAAGTAACTAATTTTTGTTTAAATTTTAATGTGAATGTAAAACTGTAAATGGTTTAGTGTTCCTGATTCCGGCGAATATTAGATACAGATCTAGTTGCTTCAAATTTTCTTATTAATTTAGCCACATACTTATGGTTAATATTTTTGACTGAATGTAACGTATTAAACAACCGGGCAGTAGCCCTTGCAATGTTTCCGTTTTGATAATAAAGTTTCGTTATTTTGACCCTTTCTTGAATTTAATTTATCAATACTTGATATTATTCAATTATTCAAATAACTTCAAAATGGTTGAAGATAGGTATAAACTCTATTATACAAAAGTTACTAAAAACTTCCTGGAGAATCCAAAAATAGAAAAAAAATTGGGGGTTTCCATTTAAAAATGTCAAGTGTAACGCGATATCTTATTTTTGGAACACCCTGTATTATACAATCATACATGAAAAGACGTCCCCCTAAAAATCAAAATTGACGTGTCCAAGCGTTTTTCCCAAAATATACCAGGAAAGTCATAAATAAGGGTGGGACCTTTTCGTTGGGCCACCCTGTATATATATATATATATATATATATATATATATATATATATATATATATATATATATATATATATATATATATATATATATATATATATATATATATATATATATATATATATATATATATATATATATATATATATATATATATATATAAGGTATTTTACAATTGATGTATTCTTAGGACGTGGTTTACTCTTGCACCAATGTATACATTGCGGTCACTCTGAAAAAAAAAAACTGTCGAGCATTTTGCATCCTAAATAAATCAAAATATTAATGACTGGGAAACTTTTATTTAAAGCCCCATCCTCGACCAGAGTTTATGTCTGGGACGCTCATTGGTCTTTGATTTTTCTGGGTAATGATGTTGAATTGCTTTCAGTTTGGTTTCATCTGGTTTTGCATTTGTAAATTATGATCTTCCATTACCGTTGGCAGTTTTATTGCATTGTCTCTTCTGTCTAAAATAACATATATTTCAATTTTTGTTAACAATTTCCATACAACCTTCCAAGTTTATTTTGAGACTTACTTCACTTTGAATTTTAAAGAAGAACCATGGAGGGCTGAATTTGTGCTAATCTTCTCTACGTGATATCCGTCTGTTTGCTTGTTAATTGTAAAGCTCCTAACGTAGAATATAGAATCTATAGTTTTCTAATATAATTTTGTCTGTGGTCATTTGTGGGTTATACCTTATTAGAGCACCATTTATTTAATTATACATTTGTTCATTAAATGAAAAAAATATTGCATTTTTAGGACAGTGCTCCGAAAGTTGTGTGACCTGGTCTGGAAGTTATTTGCTTGTCAATCTCATCCAATGCTTGGTCAATAGAAATCCCGGTATATTACGATTTGACATCAAAGCTAGTGTCATCCAGTGTAATGTCCCGTATGATCCTAATGAAATATTTAAAAATTAAATATTCTACTATATTCTTTTGTCTGTTTGGTCATTAAAATTATTACTACGAATTAAAACGTATTTTGTTTATGATAAGCAATATTAAATGTTTAAATTAACATTTGGGAATTAACCACAAACAATTTTATGTTTTAGGCCAAGGGCGAAACGCAGATCGGACCCTCTTCAGTTGGTAGGAACTGCCGCGTGTCCTCGACTTGACGAGTGCCCCATGCTTGAAGCCTTAGTTTGTAAGAAAATTGCTCACGAACGTCTCACGTCGTTGATTTTTCGACCTGACTGCTTAATAACTGCGTGCCAAGACGGATATGTTTACACATGGGCCAGACCACCTCGCCCACCGACGTAGCCCGGGAATTCAGACATTCACAGCTAGCAAAGTGATACTTTGGTTTCCTTCTTTTTCTGTGCATCTTTAATTAGTTTGTTGTAGACGACGATTGGTTTGTGAAATAGAAAATGATCGTGTTCCCATTAGAAATTAAATACACTTAGGCATTCTTTTTTAAATAAAAACTGTAGCGCTAAAAACATTTTTTACTTTTTATCTGATTTTCAAAAAAGTTTTTTCTGAAATGGAAATTTTATTAGCTTTAAACTATCAGGTACGTACCATGACTACCTTATACAGAGTGGGTAAGAAACTAGCCACAAAATTGACAAAGATCAATCATATACTTAGGCTACAGACACAGAGATCCATCGTGCATAAGCATCTTCAATCATCTACAATTGACTAAAAATAAAGCAAATTATGTCAACATTGCCTTTTGCTGTTTGTCAGTTGCACACTTTTGACTTTACCATTGAAAGTATCAATATAGGCAATGTAACACATCAAACATGTTGTTTGTAACATCCATTTTCATTATTTTTTATATTTTGGGTTTGAAGTTTGAATGTGAGTGTCAAAATTGGCAAATATTAAACGACTGGTGGCACTCGGTGCTATATGCCTAGGCTTTTTGGAATGCATTTTTAGTTGACAGCACTTGGTTGTATCTATTCATCAGAAGAGATGGTTCGATTGTTGTCTTAGAGTTTCATATATATGTATATATATATATATATATATATATATATATATATATATATATATATGATAGTATGTTTTCATTCCACTTACACCAACGTCATAACAAGAAAATGATCCTTGTTTGGAACATGTTCTGCATCACAGCAGACACAATGATCCATTTTATATATATATATATATATATATATATATATATATATATATATATATATATATATATATATATATATATATATATATATATATATATATATATATATATATATATATATATATATATATATATATATATATATTAGAAATTAGAAAAACATTTCATTCAGAACTGCTGTAAAAATTCACATTTACAATCAACAACAATAATCAATAAAAATAATGAAATTGAATAGATAATAAAGAGTGACTGATTAAATATAAGGTATTCATCATTCAAAGTACAACTGGTGTCAATGAACAGCAGCAGGTTGTCAAAATAAAAAAGATTCAGTTGGCTTGGCCATCTAAATCTAATTCTTGGACCATTATCTCTGTTTTTTTTTGTACTTTCTTATTATAAGTAAAAAAATAATTATGGTGGGTGTCTTAAAAGAGTGAGAACGTTTCATCTGTGATCAGTAATATAGTATAAATATGGAGCAAAGAGTGGTTTATTTTATAAGGTATTGAAAGTAAAACTGGTGTCATTTGAGAGCAGCAAGTCTCAGATAAATCAAGCATACCCCAAACTATCAAAAGAAAAGGTTTAATAACTGTTTTCGACATCTTTTTCGAATTTCTTTGCAATTTTCCTAATAAGGTGGTTATTGAATGATTTATAAGGGACCTCTCCAAAGTAGATTGCAGAGTTTACTATTTATAATTCAAATTTTTTATGTAAAACTGATGTTATCTTCATATTGTAGCATCGTACCATAAAATTTGCCCAAGAACCATCAAATTTTTCTTTGACGATTTGGCAAATGTATGATTTTTGTCAAATATTATGCTGTCTATTAGACACACCAGCCATTCTTATTTTAACATTTACATTCTACAGTGTATTTACTACCCCGCTAAATGTAAATGATCTTAGCAGCGGTTCTGAAAATTTTTAATAGCAAACTCGACAATAATGCTCCTTTTTCTGAGAAAACCTTTATCAATCTTTAAAAACCCAAATTATTACTGCAAAAACTTCACTTAATAGTGCAATTATTAGATTTAGGTGATAAAAATATTTTAATCTTTTTTTTTACAAGTTCGGTATGTTTGATTTTTGTCAAATTACCTGTTATCCATTACCTCAATACTTTGAATACCTTGTAACATCAATCATTCTGCCGTATATTTATTGAACATAGTGAATGTAAATGTAAAGTTTTCGCAGCGACTCTTGCTTTTTTTAAAAGACAGACTCGGCAGTAATGTTCTCTTCAGATAAATCAGATGATAAATCTTCCACTAATCGACTTTAAACGAAAACTGGAAAAGTGTTTCTGGATAATGATTCAAGATTTGGATTTAGAAGAAGCAACAAAACTATTGAACCTTCTTTTTCGACAATTTGGGTACGTTTTTTTTTCCAATTCGTGGCTATTTTCTTAAGCATCTGGTGAAAGGTAGTCCTGGTACCTTTTAAAAATTGTGTGATTGATAGCTTAATTCTGATTCAGGAAAAAATGTTTTCAAAAATTATATAAAAAGTAAAAATTTGTTTAGCTTTTCACTTAAAAATAGGGCGTCTTTAGTTCATTGGTTGTGCATAATGAATTAACATAACAGAAAGGTATCTTTGTCGTCTTATGTGATAAGCCTCTTAAGCTTAGAACATGTGTTCATAAGATTTTTTAAATCATTCGAGTGGTTTTTCACCATTATTCGGTCATAACATCATGTAAGGCACTTATTTTCTGAATAAGTGCCTACAAAAAAACGACTCTTATGTTCAAGTCAATAAATCCAACTATGCTATTTTAATTTTTATTTCATTCTAAAATATTTAAGGTTCAAGGCAACCATAATTGCAAGTGACCAAAATAATAATCACTAGACATAATAACCACAGCAGTTAGGTTTTGGTACTTAATGGATTTTAATGTTCCAACACATTCTTTAATGTCTTTATGTAAAAAAATATTGCTTGAATTTATGATTTTAATAATCTTCAGGATTATTTAAAATTAAAATATTTTGGACATGGTTGGATTTATCGACTTGAACTGAAAGTTCCTTTTTCTGAAAAATTATTCAGAGAATAAGTGCTTTAAATCAAATTGTCAAAAATGCCAGTACCAAAGAAGTTATGAACAGTGAAAAAACTGCATAATCTTACTCGTTTGTACACCATGGATCGGTAATATGGACAAAAATGTATAATAAAAAATGTAAAGATTGACGTTCTTACTAAATCGAGTTTTATTAGACTAATATTCGGGTATGAATATACAAGGAAAAAAATTAGAGTTGGGCAACACCTTATTATTTTGTTAATGGAATTATCCAGTTAAAACTAATTTCAGTAATCCGATAATAATTCGGTTTTTATATTATTCCCCTTTCTTATTTTCTATTTCTATTTTGTACAGTGCAGCCCTTTAATACACCCTCTTTTATTTTTTTAAACAGTCAAGGTAAAAATTTTAAATTTGACACCTCAATAACAGATTAAATTTTTATTGAACAAACAAAAATAGGGAATACAAATTCTTGAAAACTCACATAACTTAAGTATTTTATTTCTCACTTGATCCTTAATTGAAATGTTCTTATGAACTACTACTACTACTGTACTTTTTTTACAGGGTGTTCTAATTTTAAATGGAATTTGAAATTTTTCCGTTATAAAACGTGAGTAGAAAACCACAATAATTAGTCTCTATGTTCATAAGAAAATTTTATTAAAGGATCATGTGATGAATAAAATACAGGTTTTCTAGAATTTTTACTATCAGCTTTATTAGGCGCAAACTTCGCGCAACACATTTCAGCTTAAAATAAAAAAAAAATATTTAAGTAAACAGTTACATGAAAGGGGGGAATCTAGGAAAAATAAAACAATTGACTGAAAGGAACATTGCTTGACAATATATTTGCAGACTAACCCATATTATTATTATTAGGCGCGAATATAATAAAATAAAAAATTATTCTACATAAGTTGAAACTTGAGTAATTATAACTAAGTCAAACTAACAAAAAACTAACCCAGACAAACTTAATATTGTTGTTTGCTGCTCAGCCTTCTGTATTTGTTTTTGGTAAGTTGGTAAGCAGTTATAGCACGAGCATTACCCTTATATTTTCGATAAAAATCGTATTTCCAATAAACACTGTCGTTAAGGTCCTTATCTTTTTGATGTAAATAACAACCAAATAGTAATTTTCGCTGTTCCTTCTCACTTAATACAAACTCAAGAGCCATATTCCAACGTAAGAGTTTTGTGTTTATGAGACAGTTGAAGGTATATTGCCGTTAAAGGTAGAAATGTCAAGCAGGACTTGACATTTGTACCGTTGAATTCGTGACACAAAAATATATATAGTATTCAATTTACAAAAAGCCACCTTGATGTGTTTTTGTTACTTTACGATACTCGCTTGTTTAATCTAAAAAAATTATTGGCGGTTCAAGACAATTTTTTTTTTCTAAAATAAGGGCTGCCGTGGAGTGTCAAAATATGGTGATCATTAATAAAAATGCCAGACATTTTAGTTTATCTTCGAAAGCCACTGACAAGAAAATCATAGATAATTATTTTTGTAAGCTTTTGACGAAAGAATCCCTGTAAAATCCTATTTACCAGAAAAGATATTGTGAAGAGAGTAAAACATTTTTCACCCCTTTAAAGATAGAATTTGAAAAAATTTAAAAGTTAATTTTAGTAGGAGTGAAATTTCAAAAAAATCCTGAAATTGGTTTTTAGATAATTATATTTGAGAGTGATTGTCCAGAGATTTGTGCTAAAATCATATTTAGTTTACTAGATAATGAGGAAAATGGTGGTTTAGTTCAAGAGATATCGAAAAAAAAATAAAAGTACATTTCACCCTCTTAACGTTTTATCATAAATCATTACAGTAGGTTTTCTCTTTTGTTTATATCATAAATATATTTTTTTTATAAACAATGAATAAATCGGGTTTCCATTTCCGTGTTTGAAAATTATTGTATGTATGTATTAATATATACTCCTTACACTTCGCAAATCAGACCTAGCCTTGAGTATTGTTCTCATATATGGGGAGCAGCCTCTCCTTTAATTCTTTAACATCCTAGACTCTGTCCGAAGAAGACCTATTCATCTGATTGATGTTCCAGACATCACTAAGGATATTGCATCACTAGAGCATCTTAGGATCGTGAGCGATCTGTCTCTGTTTTACAGATACTACCCCGGATTCTGTTCTGATGAATTATCATCCATTATGCCTTCCTTAATCATTCCTACCAGGGAGACCCGAGCATCGACCTTCATGCATCCCTTCACCGAAGACCAAGGGCCTCTTACTTTTTTCCAGTGTCCCGATTATCGATGTGTTACAAGGGAAGGCCTCCCTCTTCTCCTAATCTGCAATTCTTTAAAACCCGCATGAATAAACATTCACTCTCTTCACTTAAAGCATCCACGGTATGTAATACTTATAGGCCTTCGGCCTTTGTTGTCTTCTCATAAAAAAACAAATATTATAGTCCATCTATATACTCCTTATCGAAAACAAAAACTGTTTTTAATCTGAACTAGTAGCAAAGTACCTAACACAATAGATATGTAACCAAATAAAGTATCTGGTCATACTTTTGAATATCAAATATATTTTGAAAGAGTGACTGACCTACAAAATGCTGAATGTGGCTTGGTAAAAATCTAAAATTAATAGCAAATTTATGCATTTTTAATAAATATATATTTTAAGATAGTCAATAACCATAACACATTCTCAACACTCTTAATATGTGTTATCGTGTATTTAGCAGTCCACATTCCTGTTCGTAACGTGACGTCAGATTGTGCGAGGGAGATATAATTAACCTGCGCATCTGCATACTGCCTGTGGGTATATTCTGGTTTGTAATTTATATTTTATGTAATAGATCTAGTCAAGAAACAGGCTTGACTTCTAACGGTGTTATTATATTTGTAAGTACTAAGAAATTTTAATTTTATTGTGTATGTAGATTCAAAACAATCGTGCGTCTATTGATTCTTATATTTTAGTTGCTTCATTATGTACAGAAAATTTGTTGTAAAAACTTTAAACTGGACCGTTTTATCGGTTATTTTAACTGTTTAAAAATAAGTTGAAATGTTTAATTACTTTAGCTCAAACTTATTTTTAGATAAAACATACCAAATATGACGTGAGATAAATTCACTTGATATATTGTTTAGGGTTACTACTATTATTATTAATAAGAAAGGCTATTTTTAAATATTTGTGAAACAAGTATTATAAATTAGCTTGCAGTCGGATATTCCTTATGCATTTTTAAGGTTAACTTAAACGTAAAAATAACTAAAAATGTTGCTAGTTAGCAGTCTGTCATGACTAAAAGTATTTTTGTATGTTTTTGTAATTTACTTTTGTACAATATGAATGATGTAAATATAAGGTAATGTTTTTATTATGTTCAAACTTTTGTTTAAATAATCACCTATATATATTGTATATTACCTTGAGTAAATTCGTCCTCTATGAAAACCTGTATTTAATTCCTCTTACACAGTAAAAGTATAGAATTTCAAATTTCATAAATAAAAGTGTTTCTATTTTTTTGCAATTTCTAAGCACGTCATGAATTTGATTATATCTGTTAAACATGGAAACTATTCCTGTTAAAGAGATACGTTTTAAAGAATTACAGTAAACGAAGAAAGTGCTAATAAGGAAATTGTGACACAAAATACGCGGTAAATGTTGCACAGGTCAACAATTAATTGGGTTTTTCGATATTTAGAATAATTTTATGGTAGATATTTTGAGAATTAATTAAAACATGTTAAGGAACCAAAAAATTGAACATATATTAGTAATGACAATATAAAATGCATTGACTTTTACATCCAAGCCAAAACCATAATTAATGACTATTTAACGCACTATAATGAGAACTCACCTTCCATAACTGATCTGAACTGCCGCTGATCTGCATCCACTGCAATTACTACGTACGTACGTACGTGGATGTACGTAGCGACTAGCGACACTGTCCGGCCGGATGGAGACTGGTAAGAACTAAAAGTAGACTCTTGGGCGCCAGGAGGGAAAAAGAGAACCCATTGAAGCGTATGTGGTCGAATAAAATGTGTACGATTTATAAAGACATAACAGAAACGTATTAGTTATTAAGAAATCATGGTTCTTGGGTTTAGACCGTTCAAATTGGAATTACTATCCGACGTTTCGCCTTCGATTGCACGAGGCATCCTCAGGGATGTTTACTCCACGAGATCTGAACACTGAATGAGCTCGAAGAGATTTAGGCGGGCTTTTATATCAGACTTGTGCTCTCCGAACCGTGACTTTGTGTTAGGATAGGTTTCCACGTGTGATGTAGACCGTAACCTGTATCTCTATTGAAATTTTAAAATATTTCAATAGATTCTCTAATTTTTCGTTTATAAAATCCTGGAACCGATGTTAGAACCTTGGTTCCCTTAACATTTATAATATGGTCAGTGGTATGCTGGTGTTCAGCTACAGTAGATTGAACAATTTGTTTCTTTTTAATACATCTTCATGTTCCTTAAGTCTACTTGATATTGAGCATCCTGTTTTTCCCACATTCACTTCTCCACAGGAGCAAGGAATTTTATATACTCCTTCTGTTTGGAAAGGTACAATATCTTTCGGGGATCACAAGCATTGTCCGATTGTACTGAAGATTGTACGTATGTTGGACCGCCGAAGTAATCGTCCTATCTGGTCTATAGTGCCCTGTATGTAGGGAAGAACATTACCTAACGGTGGCTCCTTTTCATTCTCCTTTGGCGGAGTTGGATTACTATATCTTTTAAATGAGGGCGCGATATCTTCAGTACAATAGGCATTTCCTCTGAGAGCTTCGGTCAGTTTCGATGTTTCCGATATTAGAGAATCTTGATCAGAAATCGAAATAGCTCTGAATACTAGTGAGTTAATAACTGATTTCTTTTGTGCTGGATGGTGATGGGTATTTGCAATTAAGTATCTATTTGTATGGGTCGGTTTTCTATAACCAGAACAGTTTTTCTTCACAATTTTTTTTATATGTGGAAGGGGTAGAATATTTTTTTACGACTTACCTAAATTTTGTATACTAAATCAATTCTCCTATCCTTCATAGCTGCAAATTTATTTATAACATCCTCAAAAAATGGATGAGTTGCCCTAATCTCATCCAGACATTCCTTTTGAATTGAAATATTGTCTAGAGAAGTAAGTCTTTTTTGAAATATTGTATTTCTTAAATAAGTTTTTATACGTTTGAGGCAAGAAACACTTGTCGACGTTATTGTCATAATAAGGGAAAACACTTTATATGCTTTGGTTAAAATATCTTTATTTTCATTAATTTTTTTCATTTGCTCTTGCAGCGATTTATTCCAATTACTGTCATTGGCAAAAATAAGACCAAGCTCATTTTTAAGTCGTTGACTTTTTGAAAATATTTCCCCATACAACTGTAACAAATTTTCAAACGTGCCAGTCGGAAAATTTAAACTATATTAGGAAAATTTAGCAGTATCTGCCAAACATAAAAATGTAAGTTTTTCAGAGTCTTGAAAGCTTAGTGTCATTTCCATTAGTACGCCGAAAACCAGGATGACGACTAAAACTCTGATCTTGTTCCTTCCACCGGAAAATGGAGCTCCCACCAAAATGCAAACCATATCCGTGATCGGATTCATCAATAATGTAAATTAATAAACCCGACAACAATTAAAGTTGTAACAACATCATAAATAAATATAACAAAACAGTCAAGTAAACTGCAAAGGAACTAAACGGTTGCAGCGAAATCCGCGAAAATAAAAGTAAACAACAACCCCAAACTGAACGACACGTGGGTGTAAACTAAACATAGCACCTACAGCAAAGTCGAAGCGATTTGCATCACTATTATAGTTGTTATAATAAAGTTCGATTGAAAGTTTTAAAAATACATGCCGCCAACGGTCAAGTAAAATATTTATTTGAGATGTACAGTTTATTTTTTGCCAATTAGGTGAATAAATGAATGTAAAAACTTAAATTTTAAGAGATATATAATAAATATAGTTAGATGTTTGCTTGTTTATTTTTCCTGGTGAAGTAGCACTGACCCAGAATGTCCAAATGTACCATTTTCCTTGTGAGTGTGAGTAGGAACTGAGAGCGTGGGTGCAATGGGTGGTACGAGTAGAAAAGCGAATGGAAGTGCGATTAATTTCTGATGAGTTACAAAATAATGCGGTTCTTTGGCGAAGTAATCTATCCATTTGATCCATTAAAATATACCCAAAAATAGTGTTTAACGCATCAGGCTCATTCCCTTTTCCCCAAAATACGGGCATTCAAACAAAATTTTAAAAACAAGTCGCTGCCAAGTAAAAGGTCTATACAAAATGTTTATCTGCGAGTTTTAAATTTTTGATATGAGCCCAAGAATCGGAGTAAATGAAAATAAAGGCAAATTGTCACAAATTTTATATAGAATTACCGCCTCTGTGGACAGAACCAGACTCCCCTGCCCTGGGGCTTTATAGTCAGCGTAACACAACCATTGCTTCAATGAGCACGTAGAACTAAGGCCATTTATTTTAAGAGAACAATGATTTTTTTGGTAACTCTAAACGGTTTGCGGGTTTAAACGGAATACTTCCGGTATCTAAAAAACACCTAAATGTTTGAGGCGTGCCATTATTGTCTATGACGTCAATAAGTGTGGTAGGTATTAAAACACTCACCTGCTACCCCTGGTGCAGCTAAAGTGCTACTACAATTAGTGATTGGACTTTGATTTCCCAATTTTGGGAATTATTGCTCTGACAATAAAAAAAGAGAAATATCTTGCGTATTTTGATCGCGATTATTTGACGTATTAGAAGCGCCTGATTTAGGCGTATGTAAAAACGCATTTTTACGTGGACAAATTTTGACATGATCTGAAGTAGTGGATTACTTTGGCAATTGAAATATAGGTGTAAGCGTTCACAAAAATTACAAAACTAATAAAGACAGTAAGACCTTATACGCGTAGTATCTGATACCAAAACACCGAATTGACTGAATACATAATTATATTTTTATGATTAAATAATCGGTGAAGTACAAGCTGAAATAAAATATTTTCACTTTTTATTGCATTTTTTTGATGTTGGTTTAATTTTTTTATAATATATTTTTTATTTCATCCTTTTTAATTTTATCTGTTCGAGTTTTATTGTATAAATCAGGTTTAACAAACGGTCCATAGCATATTGCTTTCCTGATACAATGGTGAACGCATAGAATCGAGGGTAGAATATTAAAAAACTTCTTCCAATATATCTTGGCGCAAAAAACAAAATGGCGCCATTTCGCCACGTTTTTAACATTTTTTTAATATTCCTTATATGGGACCACTCCGGCAATATCCTAAATGTCCCCTGAAAATGTCATCCAAACTGGTCATACCATCCCGGAGTAATCGATGTACAAATAATAAAAAAATACATAGGGTCAAAACTGATAACTTTCTCCTTTTTTGAAGTCGGTTAAAAATACTAGATTTTCAGGTTGTACATTTTCATGATCACCCTGTATAGATAAAATTAAATAACGGGATAGCAAAAGGTGTTGTATGTCTATTACACACCTCAATTTTGTTGCTTACACCAACTCCACCTAAATTACACTAAAAATGAAAAGAACCTGTTTAAAAAAACCGAGACGCCGACTTGTGTTCATGTTAAAAGGCACACCCTGTATATAATATATGCTCTTATAAAGATTCGACCTACCGTGAACAATAAAAAACAATCGATTAATACAGTGCCAGTAAAAAAAACACAGATTTTCAGAAATTAAAAACTGCTGAACTCTCAAGTCTCTGTATTATTCAAAATTTTTTGTAACCAAAAGTACGTCATATGTTGTGCGATAAAGGGCTAAAAACAACCTAAGCCAAGTCAACTGACTTGACAGTACTTCCTGGTGGAAAACACTGTTGTTTTTGGGATCTGTGAATGAGTAATAAAATAACTGACTTATATTTTAAAATGTTTTATTTAGAAAGAAAGTTTGAAGTGTTAAAATTTTATAGATTTATTTTGGTTTCTATACTACAATCAAAATATAAATTTTCTTCTCTTTTGCAACATAAAGGTACTTTGTAATATATTTTGTGATATGTTCTTTTATATATATGTTCTGCTATTTGATTTTGTTTTATTGTACTGTTAAAATTCCCTTTTTATATTTCTATATTTACTTACCACAAAAGATATGTTACTGCTAAAAATTACTACAACAATCACGTTTATACACATATAGAAAAAAGTTCAGTACAACCTCTGCTACTTCACGTAAGTACCTTTATTTTAATGTACATAATTTTATGAATAATTTGAACAAAAATGAGTATTGCTACAAAGATTACTTTTGAGCACTAAAATTTGAGCACTACACTACACTACAAAATATATTTAAATTGATTTATTTTAGAATACTACAATAATATTTTTACAATATTTCAAGCGTAGAGACGTTTAAATATACAGACTAGGTAATGTTTACGTTAGAAAATTTAATACCATATTAATTAGCCTTGAAACATTTTTTATAATACAAATAGTTAGCATCTCTGGCACAAACAAAATTTGGAACATTTAACAAAACATGAACGTTTGTTCATAAGATTTAAAATGACTAACTCTAATGTCCGCATTACGAAAATATTATAATAGCTTTATTAATATACCACCTAGGTGCTATTTCATATACTATTGCTTTTTTATTCCAGTACCAGTTGCAGATAGGGACCTAAGAACTGCAGAAATAAGTGACGTGAGTGATTTTTTCGGTGCATATTTACCAATCTATTTTTTTCGAAAATATTTTTACTTAAAATGAATTAATTAGTTAAGGACCCAATGCATCATAACACAAAATGTCTTAAATATTGCAGATTTGTCAAGTTCAATTGAAAATTTTATTAGGCGTATCATCTCAGAGCTAATACCTTGATGTTTTCGAAACATTTTCCAAGTCCAAGCAAGAATTAAAAGATTGATAGAATACCTGTAAAGATAAAGCACTTTTACTGCTTTATCGAGTATTTCTTTTTTTAGATGTAAGCTACTAACCACGAAAGAACAAGAGAAAATGAACGAACAGTTGAAATTAGTACTACCTACCCTCCCACTAGAACTCATGGTTTCATGGTTAATGTCGGCTCTGTGCTGAAATTAATGTCGATCTTTAGGCAATACTTTTTTATCTAACACTCTGTTGCATCTAATATATATGTAAACGACTTACCCCCTCCCCCAGTAAAAAGCAAATAGGAAAAACAATGGAATTATTTTCTTGAACAAACAGTGTCCACAAAAAGTAACGTCTAATTTATTTTAAGGCACTGCAAAATTCTTGGTTTGGAATTTTTAAATGAAACAGTTGCTATACCTATTTGTAAGTTAAATTAACGGTTTTTTATGGATTTAGATACATAATTGAGAACATTATTATATAAAATTAGCACAAATAATAAATTGAAATGTATATTAAGAATAAATTCGATTTTAACAAAATATTTTTTTATAGTAAGGACAAAAAGAAGAGAAAATCAGTAGAGCGTGTTAGCGCCTCTTGCTCTAACAACGCGCATTCTATTAGATAGGCTCTCAATTAAGCTGTGGATGTAGGCTTTGTCCAAATTATTACATTCTTCTCGTAAAGTGTTTTTCCATTTCCTGAAGATCTAATGGAATCACTTCACGAACACGCACCAATCTATGAATGTAGTCCCACATATGCTCTATTGGATTTAGGTCCGCACCACATGCAGGCCACTCAAGAACTGGAATTTCGATGTTGTGAAGATCTTGGCCCTTAAATACCACTCTGCAGTTAATGTTTCATGATTAACCCTTACATGCTATGTGCGACCTGTCAAACATATACCTCCAAACCATAATTGAACCGCCTCTGGAATTTGGAGTGGGTCTTATCTTGTATTTCAATTAACGCTCGCTATCATGTGGACACACGGGAATATGTGATATATAAGTATTAACGCGATTCGTCAGTAAAGAGCAAATTGGGCCAATCGTCTATCCCCCAATCACAACAATGACTGCTACTCTAGCACGTATTCCAGATTGTCTTAGGCACTTTCTCGCCGTTTGGGTGCTAATCTGGGTATCTCGGGCTCTTTGCAAGTCGCCCTGTAATTGCCTGACAGTAACATGTCCTCTTCGCAATGCTTGCAGTGTCAACAAACGAATATCTGACAAATCGCGGTCCGCCTTGTACCGGCCATCGCTGATAATTTCCACTATCTTGATACCTGGCAACAGCTCTAGAAACACTACATTGATGAATACCCCCATAAGATTGGCGACTTGTTTGAGAACTTCCATTTTCTACCAATGCGATAATTCTCGCGACTTGTTCGGGTGTTAAATTACTTATTTTAACTTTCAACAACAAAATGGGCTAACAATTGATTACAACTAAATGACTACTAACAGTATAAGACACGTACAACGAACTAAAACCTTTCAATTAAAACTGCAAAAAATATTACTTTTATCTGAAATTTAGGCACGTAATCTATAGCAAAAATCTAAAAAAACACGTAAACAATTACACAAAAATTAAAAAAAAAATATAGGTAAATAACAAATTATATTATTTATTCTAGATTCTTATTATTCTATCACCATATCCAGTAAAGGTTGATTTTTCTGTCAACTTGATTTTTTCTTCATTAAAACGTTTAATACTGTAACGAACCTCAATTTCATTACTATTATTTAATATTATGCACAATTATGCAGCCTCACTTTCGGTTTATAGTCTCTATTAAAACAACGAAAAAGAATAGGCGCCACCAAAATTAAATGTGAAGTTCAGACATTTTTTTTCTTCTACAATTCAACAAAAAATAAGGCAAGGTTGCTTACCCGGCGTGACAAGAAACGATCAGATTTATTGGGCCTTATTGCATTCAGTTTTTCGCAGTTCTGCTGTTCTACAATTCTTAAGAACATTGCGTATATCAAACAATTTATTGCCAATTTTACGAAAAACACAACTTATATTGACTTAAGTATTATTAATTTTTTTTTCAGATTTTTAGTTTCATTTTTCAGGCTACTCCATATATATAAACGTCTCTAGGAAATTAATCTTCGCCAAGCCCTGCATGACAAATTTCTATGAAATAAATTAATGATACAACAAAATACTTCATACAGAGTATGGCAATTACAATAATATTGTCAAGTGTAAAACATACAGGGGTTTACAAAAATCTTTTTGTATTTTTGGCAGTTTTCTACGTAAAAAGTCAAAATTGGAAAAATAATACCTAAACTGTGCTACAATATTTAAAATATCACATACTAAATAATTCGCTAAACTTATTCTTCTAAAATGACCTATTTGACTGTTATATGCTTGTAATTAATAAAAATAAACTGAAATATATTTTATAAAAATTTTTGCAATGGATTTCATTAATCTATCCGGTGATCCTAATACCAAATTCTTAACTTATGGTATTTTTATTTGGACTATACAGTAATCCTTATATTAATTTAGCCTTCGATGTCATTAAGCCTCATCAGGCCTAACTATTAGAAACATTAATTGTTTTGCAAAAACTGAGTAGGATAGCAGGATCAGGAAGCATTTGATGGATTGTGTTGGAAAACTAGTATATGGATGGCTTTTTTTTTTAAACAGTATTTAAAAAGTAAAAACAACCATAGTTAGTTTTTTTTTATTTGAAAAACAACAATAAAATGGGATTTTTTTAAAATGATAGTGGAAACCAAACTACTGAGAAATAATACAAATGCGATATTAAATATTTAAATTAAAATAAATTCAAATTCTGACTACGAACTCTAAACTTAACGCTGTTCTTTCTACCACTCGAAGTTCCGAGAAAATAAAAATATAACTAATTTATTCACTGAAATTAAAATTTTAGCCCTTTTCAATTTTTTAGGATTTTAGCCGAACTTATTCTTAAAAAATATTGAAAAAATCACTTTAAAAAAACTTTTTTCTCAAAATTTTCAACACAAAATCATGTAGAAGTCAGAAAAAAATCTAATGCGGGTCGGATTTGCATAGAATACCCTTTTTTAGAACTTTGTCCAGTTCAGTAGTTGCCATGTATTAATTAATATGTTTTATAGTTAGTTTTGGTTAAATAATTTTGTTGTCTAATACATAGATTTAATAGATAACTTATCCATTTCCTGTGAGGTATAAAATGCCTGGGCATAAAATCTTATGACAAAAATTCGGTGAACATGATAATTATCATGAGTAAGATTATTGGTATGTAATTCTAAAGAATTCGAGGAAATAGCATTTTGCTTTTTTAAGATATAATTAAAGTTAAATTGGAGTTTGTAGCAATGCATACCGGTGACAGAAATAAAATATCTAAGAACAAGTTTACTTATATGCCCATTAAATGTAAAAGTATCCAGATATAATGTTCTCAGAAATTTCGTCTGGTACATTTTATATTTTAAAGTAGGCAAAAGTTTCAATAACACACCGATTTGGTGCTTGCGTCTTAAAACAAAAAATGGACAAGTAAGTTAAAATGTGTTATGAAATTAGTGCTTTATGCAGCTCTGTACAGGCTGATTTTTAACAGGACATAGAATTCGAGGAAATAAACAAATATTTCAAATAAAATTGTCCTAAAATTCTTCGTATTCGATATACAGGGTGTTAAAATTGTAAGAAAAAAAAAAGTTTTTTTTTGATAAATTTCATACCACTGTAGATATTTCTAGGAAATTTGGTACACTCTTTTCTACTATCAAATGACATTTTTTGATGTAAAAGATTTTTTTTAACTTCTGCCAGGACGGGATTTGGAATGAATATTTTTGAAGAAAAAATTGTACGCCATTGCTTTTTCCTAAAACTTTGGAGCAAATTTGGTCTCTTGACCTTTTCGCGTATAAAAAAAAACCGTTTTGATCCATGGCGAAATCGCTAAAATTCGATAAGATGTTTTGTCAACCACTTGAAATAGACATTACTACAATTAAAATGTAATAAAAAAAATGTATTAGTATTATTTTTAGTTATAGAAGCAACATTTTCAAATCGCTTATGTTAAGTAACTGAAAAAAGTATTGTTATTACATAAATCAAATAAAATAAATAATTAAAAAAATTCCTCCAAAAAATTAACTGAACAATATCGCCGATAAAATGATTGATAAAAAAGTTTGTTGTCAGTTGGCAGTCAATTCCTTGTCGATCACTAGTGTGATACATTTTCGACGTGATGTGAAAATGGCTCATATTTATGAAAATAATGAACACGTGGATATACGGCTAATTTACGGGGAATGTGGTTTCACGGTACATACGCGGAACGCTTTCCCAGAGAGTCCATCCCAGACCCTGTTATTTTATAAATCTTATTCAGAGGGCAAGAGAGAGTGGAGATTTAAGGGAACATCGTGGAGGACATGCTAGAAGGCCGAGACGACCTGACAATGTGCAGAAAGAACAAGACATTTTAAATATTATCGATGAAGAACCATCAAGAAGTATTCAGGATATTGCAGATAGACAACACTGAGGTAAGATTAGCTGTATCCATTTTACGTTTAACGTGTGCAAGTGCTACTACTTGAAGACCATCCTCGAGGATCAGTTTTCTGGATGGTTCCTACAAAACCACGCAACTGATCAAAATTTTATGCGACGAATTCTTTCTGTAGACGAGGCATTGTTTACTCAAAATGGGATCAATAATTGCCGCAATACTCATGTTTGGGCTATTGATAATCCCCATGCTACTCAAAGAAAAAAGATTCAAGATAGTATAGTGAATGGAATACTCCCATACGGCCCCATATCTTACCACACTGTTTAACGGGTGGAAACTATCTTCACTTTTTTCATAATAATAATAATAATAAACACGTTTATTATTCCAAATCCCATTCATGATTACAAGTTACAACAAATTATGCTTATAAAATAGTAATTAGAATAATTGGCACTAATCAGCTTCCTTCACAATGGAAAGTGCTTCTGAGGCCAGTACAGAATAAATATATAACTGTAAATAACTAATTACATGAAAATTATAAGTTAGAATAAGAGCTCTATCTAGAGATTGAAATTAAATCAATATATAACTTGATAGAGATGTAAGATTGGAAGAAAAAAAAGAATATGAACGTAAGATATGCAAAAAATTTATAAAATATATAATGTACTTAAATACGAAGCTGTAAAACTAGAAATATCTAGAGACCATCTTTTGAAAGTAGCCTAAGCTTGAAATTTCTTTTAAATGATGCTATTGTTAATGAAAAGTCAGTTATTTTATACTTGTTTATTAAAGAAGCAATCTGATAGGAAAAACTTTTCTTAAAATATTCTTTATTATGAAAGGGTATTGTTCGCAAAAACTGTGTACGAATATTCAAACTATGAACATCTGTGCGATATTTAAGCTTTTCATGAAGATAGGCTAATCTCTTACAAGTACCATTACATATCAGGCAAAACATGTGGCTTTTGCAAGATGGGGCAACTCCTTATTTTAACAGGGTAGTGCGAGAATTCTTAGATGTTACTTTCTTTAACAGATGGATTGGTCAAAATGGGCCAGTTGCATGGCCACCTTAATCACCAGATCTCACTCTATGTGATTTATTTTTATGGAGTTGAAGAGTTTAGTTTTAAAAACGCCGGTAAACACAAGGGAGGAAATGATGATGAGAGATATAGATATGGCACCCTTCTTACTAACATATTAACAGAAATGTATAAGTATCTCGCCTGATTTTGAATTAATTAAAAAAAGTCGATTCTTTTAGGAAGTTCCTGCACAGTATAAAAAACTTTTTTTACATACTTACAAAACGTATCGGATTTTAGCATCAAAAAGGTTTTTATTTTTTTACGCGAAAACAGTGCCCCATATGAAGAAAGGTTAAGATTTGTCCATTTTAAGAAAAAGCAGTGGCGTACTATTTTTTCTTTCAGAAATATTCATTCCATCCAAATGTTTGGACGTCACTGACAGAAACTTGAAAAATTTGCTTATTTTCTCGAATTCTGCCCTGTTAAAAAAGCATCAATTTAAAAATCACCCTGTATAATGTCATTATGCATTAAAAAGTAATATGTATTTGATTGAACAACTTTTCAAATATTTGGCAGTAGCGTGCCGTATAGGAGGCACAGGAGGTTGCCCTCCCCCCCGCCCTTAGCTCTAACCAGTCTAACCCGCCCATTGCGATCGTAAAATTTAATTAATTTAATAAATAAATAATAATTTAATTTAAAACTTAACTAGTCTAAGACAATAATATGACCTTTACTCTTTTAATTGTTATTGCATTTTCCCGTTCAACATTTTTTTGAAGTTTTTTTTTTAAATGTTAAAACATTTGCATTTGTAATGCAAATGTTTGTAATTGTGTAAACCAAAATTAGGTGCAAAAAAAGTTTGTCCTAAGAAGTTTTATTCTTGCATGGTTTCCTTTCAAATCTGCAAAATGTTCTGGTTATTTTGTAATATAATCGTTGGGTGCCTTCAAAATGGCGCCCCCCCGCCTCTTTACCCACGGTACGCTACTGATATTTGGGTTGGTAATGTCTATAGTAGCTGGCTATGGAACGTCACAACCAGATTTATATGATTAAAAAAATTAAAATATCAGTTAAAGAAAAAATGGATGTCATTTGTAACTAATTCTATTATAGTAAACATCATTAATTTCGAAAAAAAAAATGAAATATAACTTCATGAGACGAATCATTTTTGCATAACCTCCCGCCCGCCAGTTAGGTGCAATTTTTATGAAGCTGCCTACACATTTTAGATTACATTTTAAATTTATCTAGCAGCCTGAATAACAAATGACCAATAAATATAAATCTATGGCTGCTGATGAAATTGGTAGATTTTAGGATGGTTCTGATTCGTTGCTTTCATGCTATTTTGATTATGTAAGAAAAACTTTACAGAATGAAGTTAAGATCTCATACACTCATACACTTATTTATTTTATAGTGGTCATGAAACAGCTGCGTGGAATTGTGGTTTATATATTGAAAAATGTAAAGCACTAGAAAATATTTTGTATAGACAAATACCAAATTCCGATATTAAAGGAAGTCTTAGTTATATACATATAAAGGATATACATATTGTGATACCAACATAAAATCATACAAAATGTGTATTTTATGATTTTTTTAAAGGTACATAAGATTTTTTTTGTTAATCTTTACGGTGTAACTTTATTAATGGAAACTAAAAATGTCATACAGACACTTCTTTACTTTTTTTTCTGTTTCTTGTGTCACATAATGATTCGGCTTGCGTGCCTGATATGTCCCAACTGAAACTGAAGTTTATTTATTGTCTGCTTAGCACATCTGTAAACATCGTTTACCGCAGCTGCTTCATTGCCATACAGATACCACAACTCAAACAAAACCCCTTATTTAACACATAGTTTCCGATTGCATATGTAAACTATTTTTGGAATCACACTTTTTTACAACTTCTCGCTGCATTGTAGGTAAATGACTCGAGTCTATGACAATCGATGGTCTTTTTACGGCCTGGTGTCCGCTTGAGGTCCCACTGGACTTCGACTCGGTGGAGTCTTGGCGGTCTGTTGAGGAACTAGAACTTGAACCTGTACCGTGTTAGAAATTCACCTAATATATTATTTGTTAAACTCTATCTAAGGGATAGGGGTGTACAAATGTTTTATTGTAAAACTATAAAGACGTGTACTATATTTAAGTTGTGAGAAATACATTTGATGCATACTGATTTACAATTCAAGAAAAAAGTTAAATTAATTATTTAAACAGGGATCTAGTGTCGACTATATAACAAAAAGACAATCATTCGCTAAATAAATGCATAAAACATATCTTATCAATTATCCCAAGAAATTTAAAAACATTCGTATTAAAAGTAACACATGAAACAGAGTAAAATATCATTTTAGTTTGTACTTTAGTAAAAAGGCATCAGGAGTCGTTATTCTTTAAGTGTGCTCGAACTGAGTACACACAGGCGCACAAGGATTTCAACGAATTACAAACAGTATACTAGACTACCTAATAAAAAAGTGATCCATATGCCATGTTCTATGAGTTAGCAAGTGCGTCTGTAATGGCCTTAAGTGGTTCTCGTTTTTACTAAAACCAAAACAATTATAATTTTTACTGAACATACGGTTCTAAACGATGGCAACAATGTTGGAAAACTTTATTACATTTTTGACTATTTGGATAAACACGGCAATCAAGCAGATTTTCCGCAGAAAAACGTAATCAAGTCAGAATTTGCAAAAATGTTATTTAGATAAAAGAAAGCATCGATTTTTAAGCCACAACGAAAGCGCTAGGTTAAAATGTACGGGTGTTTTGGACAATCAGCTCTTCGTTTCGAAAATCCCGTACAAAAACCAAAAATAATTTTCTAAAAATCGGGAATATGCATAGTTCGGAAAAAAATGGTAAAATATGCATTTTATTTTTACCACATTTGACTTAATTTTAGTTTATCCGCCTGAAGAGTTTATGATATCTTGTTAAATAGATAAAATGGTATAATACAATTGGAAAATTGTTTATTAACCTGCATTTCTTTATTAGTTTTATTATTAGATACAGGAGAATTACTTCTGAGACAGTTTGCAAAATCATTACTGACCATGTAGAACCCGCCTTACAATTAGTTGATGTTATCGTTTACTTGTAAATGCATAGGAAACATGATTGCTTATTTAGTTATGTATATTGGGGTGGAGTTTCGTTCTATGCGTGGTTTTATATGGAACTTACAAATGTGTTTTCTAATCGTTTTATTAACGTTATCCTAAATATTGAACTGAACTAGCCCTTACTTGATGGAAATCCATTTTAACTCAATAAACAAAAAACAACTTTATTATTATTAAAATTAAATTATTTAGTATTAGATTATAGGTAATGACGCAAAGAATACATAGTATACGTTTATTTGGCCGGAGCCATGTTCCAAGCTGATTAAATGCCACCGTTTTATTCGATGCCTTTCTGACTTTTTACCTACTAGTAATATTTTTTATTTTCATGCTGGATTATTACTTTTTTCTATAAAAATACACGCTAAAATATACTAAAAGTACGAGTTTCACTTTAAGATAAGGAATTAGAATTATAGTGTACTGTGGTTAACATGTTAACGATATAGGTAATTTTAAACGCCATAAGCGTAATACGAAAAACATGTATTGATATAACTATCGATGTATTTTGTTAACTTTTCATAAGCCAGTTAAGGGAATTTTATTTTGAACAAAATTGTATTATACATATAAGTATAATGTGGACTTAGATGATCCTAAACAAGATCGTATTAATGATTTTTTCTATACAGTGTGTCCGGAATTGGTAGGGAATGTATTGGGATCTTGGTCACTATAAGGGATAGATCCATGGTCAAACGGGGAAAGCTGCAGGCCATTCAATTGTAAATTCAATGCCGGTTTGATGACGGCTGTATCCTTTTCGTTTCTAAATTATTTTGAAAAAAATAAAAGTATTTTCTTATTTCATAATATTTTTAAAATCTGTAAACATATTATTTAGGTAACTTGCTAACAAGAGACAGAGAAGCATATTTGCCATTGCTATGGTATTAAAGCTGTCAGATATTTTCATTTAACTGCACATTTTATTGAATTGGTGTAAAAAAATTGTAAAGTATTCAGTGAAATGCCGGAATATTTTTCAAAGGTAGAAAAGTTAGACATGCTATTAACTTATACTAGTACCGCCAACGATATTTTCTGGAAAAACCTGGGAGAAAAATGTTCTCCACACTTATTTTCAACCTACTTGCATATGAAGAATATTTTGCTGAAGATCCTACAACTTCTACATGAGTTGCAAGCAGAGAAATTAATATTCCGAAGTCAACCATACATTACATCTTGAAAGCAGCACGTTACCGTTCTTACAAACCCACCCTTGTACAAGGGCTAAATGAAGGTGATTTTGAGAGAAGACTGCGATTTTGTCATTGGTATCGAAACAAATGCCCAGAAAAACGCATTTTACCGATTGTGGCGTATTTAGTGGACACAACCACTATTACTGGGCTGTAAAAAATCCTCAATTACGGAAACAACGAAGGCTGTAAATACGATTTGCATCAAATACCTATATATTTTAGCATGATTTTCTTATTAATTCACTCTTTTGTTATTTGTCTAGCAAATCGGTTAATTGGGCCTTTCATTTACGAGCAGACTTTAAATAACCAAAAATATCTGGCAATATTGCGAACAGAAATAGTTCTGGCAATTAAAGAACTTGTTCCACCACTTGAGTTTAACAATTTATGTTTCAACAAGATGGACGTCCCGCTCACAATTCTAGGAAGGTATAAACATTTCTATCAGAAACTTTTGGTCAGAGAGTTATATCTAACATCGGATCTGTGTGGTGGCCTGCCAGGTTTCCAGACATTACTCCCCAGACTTTTTATTTAAATGGACAAATACTTGAATAACGTGTGTCTTCTTAGAATTCCCTAGAACTAAATAAACGGCAAATGTTTTTCAAAGCAAATGCCTTCTGCAGTCATGGCCAATTCGAACAAAAAACGAATTTTGTCGTTTTTTGACATAAAAGCATTTTTGGTGTCATACATCATTTTAACGGTAAAAAAAGTCCTTTTTAAATTTTCTAAAAACAAAATGGCCGACATAAGAAAAAAAAGTTGATGATGGTTTCTCGAAACGAAATACCGAAATCAAAATCCAAAATGCAGGTATGCACTGCCCTTAAAAAGTTGCCTAAAAAATGTTTTTACAGATTTTGAAAATATTATGAAATAAAAAAAATAAAGCACTTTAGTTTTTTCAAAATATCTTAAAAACGATAAAAGATAGATCTGTCATCAAACCGGCCTTGAATTTACAATTGAATCGCCAACAACTTTCCTATTTGACCATCTTTCTATCTCTTATAGTTTCCAAGATCCCAATACATTCCCTACCAATTTCGGACAACTGTATTCTAGATAGATGCGTCATCAAACCGGCATAGAATTTACAATTGAATGGACTACAACTTTTCCATTTGACCATCTTTCTATATCTTATAGTTTATAAAATCCCCATACATTCCCTACCAATTTCGGATACACTGTATTGTCAGTAACAAGTTCCGAAATTTTAGCTCCAAAAAGCAGTAATACTTACTGATAAAGATCACAAAGTATGTAATATAAAATGTTAATGTCCTGTAATGCATTTAAGAAGTTTTTGAGATTTTATCATTTATATGTATAGGTAATTTCGGAATTTAATTTTATCATGTCTATATAAACAAATAAAGGGAGAGGGGGTAAATGGATTGCTCTATACTGCCCTCATAAGAAAGAACGCGGTATGTTGAGTGAACCACAAAATGAGAAAAACAAGATTGAAGTTTATCTACTGGCTTACATGTTGTAAGCATACCATCAAATGATTATGCCTAAAATATTTACACATGGGTTTGTAGTTTACTACTGACTAAGTTTTTTTTTGAGTAGCCATCCTATATTCCATAAAATCTGACATACGGCAAAATTTCTTATTATTTGGGACCTCTGTCCTAAGGAAAAACGCGGTAAATTTTAAATCGTCTTTTACCGCGTTTATGCTTAGGATAAGGCTTATTTAAATACGTAGAACAGCTGCGGTATTTACTAAAACTTCAGATAGTATTATTGTTACGAAGGTTTATTATAACAAAAAAGGAAACAGCAAGAAAATTTTTATCAATATAACTAATTAATAATTATTATAGTAATGCAAATATTGAACGCTTTTCACCCATCACATTCGGGTAGGTTTTTCCAAAAGTCTTTTCTGTTTTCTGGAATTAAGTCATTCAATATATTAAGGAGCGCATCTTTTTTAGATTTAGGAAACCCACATGGTTCAGGAAGGGCAGTTAGGGGAGTCATAAGTCCTGATTTTTTCATGGCTTTTTGCACAAAACGTCTAAGGTTTTAAATTCTTCTTCTATATTGTACGAGTTTTTGTATTTCAAAACAAATTTGCCACGCATAGCTTTTAACTGCTTAATATTTGCCAAAAGCGGTCTGTTACTGTCCTGCTTTACCTTTGCTTGAGATTTAAAATCTTTCCAAGAATAAAAGTCTTTATTGGACATTACCTTAACTTCTACATTCTTTTTTTGAGCATTTCTAACTGCTGTTACAAAATCTGCAAAATCGTATGTTTTGCTTTGTTTTTTCAAAGAAAGCTCCACTTGGTGATGGAAGCTATCTGCTGCCATAAAAGTGTGTCCAGGCTCAAAGTAGTTAATTAAAATTTCGGTTGCAGCTGTTTCATCTGAATTCACCATTCTGGTCAAAAAAGTCAAAAAACACCAGTTTTTGTTTTGGCTTGAGCAGTTATCTAACCAAAATACAAATTTGCTTGTATCTCGTTTCCACATCAAAAAGGCGTAAAATGTACTTATTATATCTTCTTTATTACGTCCTGATACAGACTCATTCCAGAGCACAGCGAATGGTGAAAGTTTATTAGTTAAACTACCCAGACAAACGAAACTTTCGTTAAAAGCAATAAGCCTTTTTGCGAATATAACCCTCTTAAAACCATCAATACGCGGCAGCATAATCACCTTTTGTAGGTCAACTGAAACATAGATAGTATTATCATTATTAGCTGCAGTTGCAGACGCTTGTTCTCTGTACAGTTTTCTAGATTCTGTAGCATCGGCGATGTGGATTTGCCACTTGTCGCAATGATTACACCCCTCCTGAAAACTATCTTTCGTGTGACCATGCAATTTAAAACTTTCACACAACTCACACTCTTCTTGTCCAAGTTTAGCAAACGAAATGTTTCTTTGTCTAACACGAACCCGATATGTATCATATGCTACTTTGACATTTGGGAATTTTGTCACAAAATCATTATACATTGTCGAAATAGAAATGTCACTTGGTAGGTATAACCTGTTTGGTGCGTGTTCCCGTCTATAGTGAGAAATGGTAGGATGAAAAGATTCGATATGTTCATTAATAACATTTTCATTAACTGTATTCTTATTTTTTGTTCTACTACGCCCATCAGTCTTAGCACGTAATAATTCATTTTTGGGTGTCTTGGAAAGAACGTCATGTAATAATCTATCATTATTTTTATGAAAGCCGAGTGTCGTAAGAAAAAAAGTCTTACAAACTTCCTTCGCTTCACCATTTTTATTTTTAAGGTGATAGTTGAAAGTATTCATTTTTCTGTAGCTCTCGTCTGCATCACGACGTTTTTGAACTCCTAAACGAGAACAGAATGACAAAATGCTATTTCTTCTTTCCTGAGCTGATAAATTCCAAAAATTACAATTTATTTCTTTTCTTTCATGTTCATCGAATAGCAAAACACATTTCTTCCTGCAAATGTTTTCTTTGCATGCTGGACGTACTTTATGACTTTCAATTAAAATAATATTTTTCTTTTCCTTAATTTGTTTTAGTTCTCCTGAAGTTCTTTTCTTTTTTCTCTTCCTTAATTCTCCATTTTTTTATAACCTTTATTTGAGACTGTCTTAGCTAGTTCAGCCAGTGGTATGTTATCTTCGGCCTCGCTGCCTTCAAATGCGTCTAAGTTAAGGTCCTCCACTTCTTTTTCTTGATTTTCATCTCTTCCGATGTTATCTTCAACAAAAGTATTTTCTTTATTTTCGTTATGGGAGGTCATGCCATCTTCGTGATCGGTGTTTTCAAATGCGTCCATAATAAGGTCCTCCATTTCCTTTACTCGATTTTCACCTTTTTCCGTAATGTCATCTTCAATAAGAGTGTTTTCTTTGTTTTCTTTATGGAAAGTCTTGCATTCCAAGTAATTATTCAAAAAACTGCCGTCGGTGTTTGCATTAGAGTTTTCGTATTGAAGGGGTACATTGTTTAATGCGACACCACTACCACGCGTAATTGTGCATGATGTATCAATTGGCATGAAATTGTTAAAGCCGAGACTTGGTTCTAAAGGCGATAATGGAGTCAACGATGAGATTAAGTCTTCATGTGCCATTGGAAAGGGCGAAGAAACAGACTCTACACCATGGTTATGGTAAAGTGGTAAACCGGTATGTAATGATTGATTTTCTGCAGCCAAGTCTAACATTAGGCGAGTCCTCTTGCTCATTTTTCTGCAAGAAAAAGTAGAGCTGTTGTAATAACTACAGTTTCTTTATTAACAACAGATGCAGAAAAATAAAATGAATCTACAGTTTTGCACTGAAAAGTACTTTGATCCGTACAATGACAGCACACCCAATTATTAGTTCATCATTAGATCCCATTTTTAAAAATAAGTGTTGCTAACAAAAAGAAATCCGCTGCAAATTGAATCACTACTTCCACAACTCCTTTAGCTGACATAAGACAATAAAATGTCAAATGAACTAAAAAACTTAAAACTTTGGGTAATTGTTCCGTATAGCAGTTTCTGCTATTATAAGAGATTTTTAAAAAATTCTTTTACAGACTACTACTTATAATACGTCCAATATAATAAGAATTTATGGGGGGAGCTTTGAAAACATGTTTCAATAATTTGTTATTAACAAAAGATACTTACGGGATGGCGGAGTGAACAGGGGTGCTGGGCGGGGTTAATACAGCAATAATCCAAAGGGAACAAACACCCGTTCGTTATGGAAGAAAAGAAGGGCACATGGTTGGTTACTTGGCAGAGATTCTGTTTAGATGCTGTTATTCCGAAGCCGATATATATATATATATATATATATATATATATTTTTATTCAAATTGGACGTGTACGATGCTACTACTGTTTAATAATTTCCCTTTTATCCTCCTTCTTGAAAAAAATATTTTTTCAACTTTACATCAGAAACAGTGCCGCGAGTGACGTAAGCATTTGATAAATTCATGTTAAAATTACTTTCTGATTCGCTTTGTCAACATGAACATCTATTAAATGAGTTTTGATTGTTCGCACCCGGCAACATCGCAATTTTTCCCTGTGTGATGGCGCGTTGGCGCGTGTCATAAGCTGTCCGATAAACAATAAACTATTGTGGATTTTTGCAGTTTTTCTAATAATTTAGTGCAAAAAAAGTGCGGTGAGTGACGTAAAATACTGTTTGTGTTTGTTCCCTTTGGATTATTGCTGTATTTAACCCCGCCCAGCACCCCTGTTCACTCCGCCATCCCGTAAGTATCTTTTGTTAATAACAAATTATTGAAACATTTTTTCAAAGCTCCCCCATAAATTCTTATTATATTGGACCTATATAAGTAGTCTGTAAAAGAATTTTTTAAAAATCTCTTATAATAGCAGAAACTGCTATACGGAACAATTACCAAACTTTGTACCCAAAAATCCATAAATTGACATATTACTCGTTTTTATTACGAATTTTTGAATTTTCATCCCCTCCACTATTACTTGAGAATTACAAAATTTGGATCATAATATGAATAAATATAATAATTAACAATACATATTTATATTTATTATCTTTCTAATGTGATTGTAAAAAGATTTACGGAAATTAAATACTCTAGATAGACCGTAAACAAATGAAATACTTAACGATTCATGCTTACTTACCTTTTGCCCTTTTGCAATACGTAATAATTATCCACAACACTATAAAATCTTAATTGCACTCAGACAGGACAAATGAAACGAGTTAATAAGAACAACTATTAATTATTATTATAGATTATAGATAAAAATATTATTTACTTCTCAAAGACACTTGCTGATATTAAATTTATGTCGCCGCGCGTCGTATCATTTGAAGTGTTTAAACACGATTACGAGCGGTGGGCGCTACTCGCTAGCAAAAAACGCGGGATCGCCGGGCTGCTAAAGAAAACCGCGGTATCTTTCCGCGTGGTTATCGTTTATACCGCGTTCTTTTCTATTATGTCGAAGATACCGCGTTTATCTTTATTATTTCGCTCTATTTTGAACATACGGCATGTTTAAAATATGTTGAATGACATTGATAAATGAAAGATACCGCTATTTTACCTAGTGTACATCTAAACAAATATGTTTCAAATCATTTGGCATAAAAAACTAAAAATCCAACATTTTTGGACATACCGCGTTTTTCCTTATGAGGGCAGTATAGTAATTTAAATTTCTTGGGAACATTACTAAACTCATAAATTAAAGCGTAAACAAAAAAAAATCCTACACTGTATGCAACTATTCTAAAAATCTAAAAGTAGCACATGACAAAATAGCAAAAGCACTAACTTAGTTTATTCCAGACAATCAGACACTCTAACAAATGCATCAGAATTAAACCACTTTAGGTTAGGTTTGGTTAGAAACTTCTTTAAAAATATCTAGACAAAATACTATTTAACTCTAAGCAGACAAGCATCTAATCTGCTTGTCCAGGTTGTTTTAGTGCTCGGGTAAACCACTAGATAAAAACAATACAAAATAGTAGCAAAATATCACAATGGCAAATTTGGTATTGCAGATTTACATTAAAAACAAAACAAAGAAATAAGTATTTTGGAGAAGGATCTTGTAATAATTTAATCTAAATCATATCAAAAGACAATTCGATACTTCCTTCCCTAAAATATCTATTTTTAACAGAACATAGCTTTTGCACACAACACATAACAGAAATGTTTCCTATATGCCAACAAATAATGAAGCGAAGCTAAAACTGAATATGCACGTCTTCATTAGCAAAAAAATATGTTGTACCTATACCCTGCGTCGACGGCGAGTCACTATCTACCGCCTGGGATCTTTTTAGCGTCTGCTGTCTGGCTGGCCACGAATTTACCCTAAAAATATTAAAATTAGCATTGTATCTAAAAGCACCTCAAACCACACAAAAAATATGGCGATGATATAACGCATATTTGGGTTCTTCACGGACAGTTCTATATTTTTTCAGTTAGAAGCATTACATTGGAACTAAAATTCGTATTACAAAAGCGGTTGTTCTCTTAGTAAGAAAGCTCTCACCTAAACTCCCGTGTTTCTGCTACGACACTTAGCAAGGCAGGGTTCTTCGCTGTAGGGCCACTAACGCCTTCTCCCAAGTTTTCTTTGTCCCCTGAACCCTCTGATCCCTCTTCTTCTTCATGTTCGTACCTCCTCTGGATTAAGTTTTCCATTACCATGTAATCGCACTCTTCTGCACTGCGCAAGTGTTCTTTTTCGAAATTTATGGCCATTTCAGGATTTGACATTTCAGACGCATTCCGTTTTCGTGAACCTGTGAACGCAAGACGTTACAATTCTACATATTTAAAGTGCTGCATTCCTTGCCTTTCTAGTATCAATATCTACAACACAATACGTTAAAAGTATTCTACTACCGAAACAAACAACAGGTATAAAAATATGTCTGAAACTACAAAGAACACAAGCTTTAACTTGATATGTAATTGAAGTTTTTGAAAAGCCATATCTTTCATTGGTTGGGATTACAAGTTATTGTATAAGTTGTGCAAAAACACATTACAAGCTATTTGCTCCTTCAGGGTGCGTTGTTGTGTTTTTAAAATGTAAGAAGTTTTAAATGCTAAAAAAGGTTTCGACAAAAAGGACTACTATAAATTAAATTTAAGTCAAAATTAATGCATACCAATATTTTACTAGAGTATCGGTGTACCGAATTATTTAATTGGGTTGTAAAAAAGTGCATCTATATTAAAACAAGGATACGGTTAGGTGGATCTGTCCCGTCAAGTTAGCATCAGGTTTTTCAAAAAAAATTAAATTTATATTTGTCAATAAAACTAAAACACGAGTTTTATATAAATATCGGTACACAGAGACTCTTGTCAATGTTTTGGCGTTTGACGTAATACAACATAAGAATTAGGTTACAGTAAAAAAA
The DNA here is from genome assembly GCA_030620095.1 of Kuschelorhynchus macadamiae. Classification (NCBI taxonomy): domain Eukaryota; kingdom Metazoa; phylum Arthropoda; class Insecta; order Coleoptera; family Curculionidae; genus Kuschelorhynchus; species Kuschelorhynchus macadamiae. The sequence continues at coordinate 4,625,448 of JAUTXW010002691.1, read as the reverse complement.
TACACAAAACATGATATCCAGGAAAACTTTACAATTTTTTAAAAATACTTTGTGTATCAAGAATCAAAAAAAATTTAAAAAATCGTTGAACACTGAAAAGTGGCAAGGTCTGATATAACACTCTTTATAATAGATTTGTTCTAAAATTCTGCATTTACGCCCTTAGACCATGAACTCTAGAGCCAGATAAAGCCCAAAAAATTATGTGTAAGTTCGTCTGCCCGGTGGTTTATTTTAACTTCACACACATTATACTTCTAAGAAATGCATACACAAATAACGAAATCAGTACACTAAATGCACATTCCAGGGTTATTAGGCACTAAGAGTGATAAACACTGTAACATATTATCAAAACACATCACTATGATGTCAAGTAATACATCATTAATTGTTTTATTTTAAGTAGTTTTCAAGCATATAGACGTAACAACTTTGATATAATTAAAAGACTACATTAAAGATAGCATGCTCATAATGGCATATACACAATCTATACTAAACTAGTAGAAATGCTACTAATAAGTTTTCACTGTACTTGGTAGTTCATAAGTAAAATTATTATAATTGGATTTTAAATTTGATATCTAGGGCGATGTGCTACAAGCCAAATATCCGACTCAAGTACATGATGGAAGGGAAATGGGTGCAAATATTTCAACAATTAAAAGTACAGGTAATTTCGAGAAAAAAAAGCCCTATATAACAGGGGTGTCAACACCCAAAACCTTTACGATTGTTAGTGTAAACGCTATAAAGATTAGATCTTTGTATACGATTTCAAAATTAGATTTTAAAATTTTATTTATTATTTATATATTTTTGTAATATTATAAAAAACCTGTGAATAATAAATTATTGTTTTATCGGGATTGAATAAAATAAGAAACCAATAATTTTGAATAAACAACAATTATCATTAAGAAACACTTGGCAATCTTGTAATTTTAAGCCGCCCACAACACACTAACGCAAATATTTTAAGATAAGTGATAAAAATAGGCACCATTATTATTTACACCATAATGCAACGGTTATGTAACTAATTTTTCTCAAATTGCTCTGCTGAGGCAAAGTTTGATTGGGAATATTTTTGTCGACAATTTCACCATAGAAATTGACTGAAATTAGTTCGTTGAAATTACATTTTGTGTTTGTCGTATGAGTTGATAGTGACACAAATTTGGTAGTTTTTTTTTCTGAGTCATTCCCAATAAATAATTGATGCAACTAAATATGCGCTTTGTTACTCTTTCCCACGAATAAGCATATTCAACACTCAACTGTTTTATACATTTTCAAACACACACAAATATCACTGTAGCATATCCCTGAGTTCGAAATTATATTAACATAAGTAGATTGAAATAAAGTAATCTTCTTGTTCAGGCGAAGTTTTAATCTGTTTACAGCAGTAAAAAATAACTGCAGTGTACGGAGTTTATTTACGCGTTGTCAGATGGATTGTCTTGAAATAAGGGTCATTTAATGTTTTTTTTTTCTTAATTTTGGGACTTTTGAACAAAAACATTTAGTAATTTGGTTGATGACAACAAAATAAGCTGAAGGTTTTTTTTCTTAAAAATGGTTGTTTAGACAGAGAAGTGGAAATATTTCGAAAAATATTTATTTCGAATGAAAAAAAGTTCGAATTATATATAATGCGAACAACAAACATTTGGAAAACGAAATGTTCGATTACTAATAAATTCGAATGACATACAGAACGAAATAAAAGATTTCGAGAAAAATATGTTCGAAAAATATAAGTTCAAGGACAAATGTTCGAAAATCTGTCAATTTTTGCCGATAATAATTAAAAAAGTTTCCCGCCAATGCTATGTAAAGTTACTTGGTGTAATTAAAAAAAATGAGCTATTTAAAAACACTGGCTATCATGAAAACTACCATATGGAGATTTTGGTTAATTATTGTTGCTTTGTGTTAGATTTGATTCTTCCCTGCTTTTGGTTTATTTCTAGGAAAAACTGGTTTTCTTATCGTTTATTTTTTAAAATATTTTTAGGTTTATCCTCGTAATGTAAGATTGTACATTTGATTTTTCGACCAGTACGTATCAAGACTATTAAACGAAGGTGTGGTTCATTGTAAAAGTTAATACTTGCTTATTTTCTCGGGTCTGAACTTTTCCATAGCCACAAACCAAGATGACTATCCAAATATTCATTTTATGTCACAAAATGTCTACTACAATACAGAAATAAAAAAGTGTTCAAAGATCTGTTATGCAGTGTGTATCAGCCAAATGGAATAAATTCGATAAGAAACAAATATGGGCGTGTTCGAAAAAACAGTCAGACACGTCGTTTCGTATATTTAGCATTTTTTTCAACAAAAACTTTTTATACAGGGTGTGTCATGTAACAGTGGCCAAAACCAACTTTTTTACTTTAAATGCAACACCCTGTATATTATTAAATTTTTGAATTCTTCAGAAAATTATAGACATATTTCTTGTGCAATGTTATATACCTATCTTCAACTGTTTCGGAAATATTAAGTGTTTTCAGATTTATTGCAAAAATTAACATTAAAAAAATAAAATAATTTGATTACAGAAATTCGCTACAACACACTCAAAAACTAATAAGTAATACTGTTTATTTCTTGACAATGTAAAAAGCAAAAAAGTCAATCTCAGGCGTGACCGATTATATGCAATATTTCTGATATATCCCCATAAGAAAAAGTCTAATGGCGTCAGATCAGGGGATCGTGCTGTCCATTCCATCCATCCGCGCATTCCTATCCACTGATTTGGTAATGGAGCGGTGTTCCATCTTGCTGAAACCATATCATATGGGAGCCCAAACATTAACCTTTTCGGGGTAATGCGTATGTTCTTCTCTCAACCAGTGAGGATTTTCCCTAGACCAATAGTGGCAATTTTGACGATTATCATGACTGTGGAGTGTACAGGTGCAGTCATCAGAAAACAAAATATGTTCTAAATGGATCACATTTTTACCTAACATTGCCATCATTTGTTTTTAAAAATACAAGCTCGCAAAACTATTCTTTATTTTACTAATTGTCCCTTGGGATATAGGCGTCAAATTTGGAAATTAAATAAAGGAGCAACTTTAATTTGTGTCCGTGTAATATCTCCATAACCAATTATCTCAAGAATTGTTATTTTGTGCATTTCTGTTAAATGAACCATTTTTCTGCAGTTAACGAAATTCAAACGACTATAACACTGACACTGACAACTACTGCCTGCAGTGAGAAAACAATTTTCTGAGGCCAGGCGTTTTAAAAAAAAGTAAAAAATTCTGAAATGGTTTATTTCTTAATGTTAATTTTTGCCAAACATCTGAAAACACTTAATATTTCCGAAACAGCTGAAGACAGGTATAGGACATTGTATAGTTGGCGACAGATAAATCCGTACGGCTTAGATGCTTCATTGTAAATTGTACTTCGTCCTCCTTTATTTATTTACCTGAATTACCTTTCACACTTGACAGTTATTGTTTAATTTTTGACGTTATTTGACGTTTATTGATATTTGACGTCAGTCTTTGCACTAATAGAACAAGGCTGATATCTCAGGAGAGTTGCCAGTTATTTTGGTATAGCTAAGAGCACTGTTTAGGGAATCGTGAAGAAATGGCATCAGGATCATACCTTAAAAAGATCAGCAGGGATAGGAGTAATAACTAACGAAATTACAACGGATGAAAATTATGTTCACATATAGTAAACTTCCTAAAGCAACATCTATTTGAAATGGTTGTATTCGTGGTATAGAATACAGAGTTTCTAAGGCTCAAATGGGACAGCTCAATGCCGTATAATACAATGTTCCTTGAAACTTAATAAATAGAGCAGCTGCAGTAAAATAGTTCTTAAAATACAGTGATAAGAACAATGTGTCGGGTTTACTTTGGAATATTTGCTGCAAAATGCAGATTTTTGGGAAAAGGTAATATTTTCTAATGAAAGAGTATTAAAGTCGGCGTATAATGAGCGGTTTCGTGCCTACCGACCTCCAAATTCTTGATAGGATCTAAAGTACACCCAAAACCAGCAAACTAGTGGCCGCATTTCAGTCAGCGCTTGGGCTTAGATAAGCGCCCAGAGCCCAGGTGTATGCTGGAACATCAGTGATAGCCAATTATATTTAAACACTTTAAAAATGTGCCGCGTGCATAGACAAATGTATTATTTGAAAGAAATAATCTAGATATCTACCATGCTGTTCTAGATGTCAGGATTTAAATCACATAGAAAACGTCTGGGAATATATGAGCAGGAAAATGTATGAAACAAATTTCACACCAGAAAATAAAATTGAGCTGTGGTAAAAGATAGAAGATATTTGGTTAGACATTTAGTTTTATAACATTAATAATTAATTATAATTTATATTATAACGGTGTATTAATTAGATACTAATTCGTTTTTCAAATCCGTTACTGCGTTTCTTTTTATTTTTCTAATTGAAAATAATTTTATTGTTGCCCTTACCATTACTTTAGCTATTGTTGATTTTAATGTGGTTATTGTTGTTTTACTTGTATTGATACATTGCAGTTATTGTTTTTGTAAGATATTTCTTTTTTTGAGATGTTTTTCTTATTTCCTGAAAGATGAAACGTATATTAATTTTGGTATTCGTGAATTTAATGTCTTAAAAGTAACCTAACATAAAGAAATTTCAATTAGGTAAAAAAATCTTAATAAACCTTTACAATTACTCGATCCGCATGATTATAACACCATTGACACCGTACGGATTTATCTGACGCTAATTGTACATATGTCTAGAATTTCCTGAAGAATCCAAATTTGAATAATATACAGGGTGCGGCATTTAAAACAAGAAAGCTGGTATTGGCCACTGTTACATGACACATCATCTTTAAAAAGTTTTTGTTGAAAAAAAAACTAACTAAAAATACCAATCGAGGTCTCTGGGAGTTTGTTTGACACGCCACTATTTATTTATTATCGAATTTATTTCATTTGGCTGATACAAACAGTATGTGGCGTTATGCAAAGAGATACCTATTCTGCATTAGTCAAGAACCTTGAATGAACTATTCATTGTTTGTTTGTTTGAATGTTTTGTACTCAAAATTTGACAGTAATTTAATTTTTTTTTGGACTTTTGGTTTTCGAACTAATTATCTACACTCGTTTTGATTCCTGGTAACAGAAAACTTTTCTGCTTAAAATGACTCGTACTTTTAAGTGTTTAAGTATGCACTTATTTCTCTTTCAACCTGAATATTCATGTAATTTGGGCTACCAAGCACAGTGACAAGAAGCTTTTGTGTGCGTATCTAACATAATATACATGTACTCATACAAGACATTCAAAAGAATAACCATAACCGCATGACCGCCACATAAAAACTTACTTGGCGGCGACTGCTCAGGCCTAGGAGGACTCAATAATCCGGGACTTCTTGGCGGACTTAATAAACCACAAACCGTCTCTAACTCGTCTGTAATACTAGCATACTCCGTATGCATATGCATTAGGAGACTTCCTCTGCTACTAGGAGGTATAACTTTAATCTTGGGTTCAGTAAATGTCACGCTTCGATCAAACGAAGGTTGATGAGCAATCATACCAGAAGCAGATGCTGGTATGTCGGTTGTTTCAGGTTCTGACTGTGTTTGAGAGAACTGGCGCCTACCTAAGGTCGCTTTGGTAGTTGATGATGACGTATCTTCGCCTGCGTTGATTGGGAAGTATTTACGATTCATAAGTTATTTTTTATAAGCTTGTTACTTAATAATGCCTACCGAAATTAATTATCTTTATTCTGTATCTATATCATCATCTGTATGTCAATATGATCTAGAACTAACATTAAACACACACATAATTGAGATTCATATAAGATATTTTTCAATATTAAATTATATTAACAATTAAACCCATAAGATATATTATTATGGGGTATGACTAATAAGCAATGTTTTACATAACCTATATAAAATTGCCATTTAGGGGCTTACAAACTAACCAATTATAAGCCGTGCAGGCAAACATTAAGTGTATGCAACATAAATTTACTCATCTAACAAACATATAATATAAAAAATGAGGATAATATTTTGCTTACATTTGAGGGGCTATAGGAAATAATGTAGGTTAATGAAATGCGGAATGAAATTACCTTCACCTTACGTATTTCTCGTATAATCACATATATCTCTTCGAAAGATGTCTCTACACGAATGATTCCATCTATATGAAAACTATTTTTCCATGCTGAGGTATTAAACAGCGTGAGATGACTATTTACAGAATTGTAAATAATAGAAAGAACTATCTATATAAATTAAAAAGGGTAAGAAACGACACTTTACAGGGAAGAGGAAAGTTATGTTTCTGAAGAAAAACCAACAAATTCAAGATAGATGCAACGTGTTGGTAACTTTCATATTCATTCTTGAACTAAAAAAAATGTGCTTAATATTAATACATTATTTTGAAGTTAAAAGTCTGTTTTTTAGTAGATAATCTTATACAAAAGGGAAACATATTGCAACTTGCTTAGAGGAGCATATAGTCTCCAGGATTTTATTTGTCGTCAGATGGATGCCCTAAAATTGTTAAAAATCCCGCTTGTCAATCTTTACTAATGAACAATATGCTGTTGTGCAAACACTTATTAGTTGACAGACATATAAATATAATTTGTGTAACAGAACATTATATGTCATCACATGAGATTAAAGTTTCGGAATTTGATGGCCTAGGGATTAACGCATTCTCCAGTAGGGAATATATTCTACAGATGGAGGTACTACTATATAGGTATGGGGTGATTTAAAAATAAGCACCGAACATTTAGAACGTGATTCTTTTACTAATTTTAAGTATAAAATTTCAGATATACTATCGTCCAAAATAGAATATTTTTCACGAAACAGGGCGGCACAGTTTATTTTTTTTTAGTTGTTTTACTTATTTAAAAATAATTTTATGAAAATAAAAACACATATGACTTTTAGTACTATCTATAAAACGGTACCATTAACTTTTGGAACAATCCACAGGGTGATCATTTTTTGAGGTCACGACTCCTTTTAGCACCACAAACTTTTTTGTGACAAAACTAACTTAGTAGCTTCGTCTAATTTCTCGCTCTATTTAGAAACGTTTTTGTCTCGTGCACTTTCTCAATATTCGGCACGATATGGAAGCTGTTTAGCAAAATATCTATTCGTCCAGGTTAAATTGGAGGGAAAGATTCTAATATCTATAATATTAGATTTTATTCACATTTGTTTATACCGAAATTTCCTAGACTAGAGTATTTTGATAATTAACTTTTAAACAATGCCACATATCAAAAACGTGCAAAAGGCAAAATGTTTCCTAATAGAATGGGTAATTTGACGAAGTTACCAAGTAAGCTCAGTGTAGCCCAGTTTGGGACATTAAAAGGGGTGGAGACCCCAAAACAAAATCACCCTGTATGTTGTTCCAAATTCTAACGATACTGTTTTATAAATTCTACAAAAGGTAATATGTGTATCATTTTTCATTAATTTAACTGTAAAAATGCAGAATGTAAATTAAAAAAAAACTAACAAATAAATAAAAGTGTGCCATCTTGAAAAATATGAGGTTTGGGACAAAATGACCTTTTATACATAAAATTGGTCAAAAAATCACATCCTAAATGTTAAGGACTTATTTCTGAATTACCCTGTATATGCAATATTATACAAAGGAAAATTGTTTTTTGTTTTAATGTTCTTGAAACCAATAAAGCAAATATATTGCTTCTGGTGATTTTAATCCCTATTTTAGCATAGCTGACTATAGCATTTTGTGTGTAATTTTGTGATATTTTTAAAAGGCTTTGGCATGCGTCAAACTCGTCTTCCTTCGTTACACTCTTGGATTGAGTTATATATTAAATATACCTCAAGAGAATCAATAAAAAAAACGGAT